>JAMPIV010013188.1:140000-405000 GCA_024509875.1 Oreohelix idahoensis
CTTTAGTTGAACCTGCGTCAGATGGTAGGGAGTGGGTTAATTTCGAACATTTCAGCACCAAAGGGTAAGATAGAGCTAATTCACTATCTTAAGGTTGGGGGGGGGGTCACGCCTTGTGCAGTATTCAATGTGAGATGTGGGTAAGAGATTGGGGAAAGTAGGTCAGTACGAAAAATGGATCTATTGAAAAGACCACTTTGTGGACATTCCAACGAAGTGTATAGGGGGTGTCAAACAACATAGTTTAAATGGGGGGGTTGCGTGAGTGGGGTACGATGGCGCATTGGTTCCACTGGAAATAGGATTATAAGGTGTGTCCAGGGATTTTTAGTGGCTATTTTATTTTTGACATTTTTTCACAGGGGGTTATTTTGGGGGGAATTCAAAGGGTTGGGGGTTTCTTCGTATTGGGGGTGCTGGGGGGGGAGGGTTGGGGCGGGATATAGGTTATCATGGCGCTTATGCCCGGACAGTGTGTTTATGAAGTGGGCATGTACACGGTTGATCTGTGGAGAGGCTTAGGGGCTTGGGTCAAGATGTACTGGTTTAAACTTTGGGATTTCTGGAGAAGCAGGGGAAAATTGTATCAGAGCTAGGCGGGGATGGGTGCAACTACTCTTGGGGAGGGGAGCTGGTCGATGGCGAGCAGGGGGTCTTGGGGGGGGTGGGGGGGTGGTGTGGGGGGGTGGAGGGGGGGGGTTGTGAGATCAGGGGATCAAGGGGTAAGACTGGGACGAGGGGGGGGGGCTAGTGGTTTGGGGATTTGGGGGTGGGGGCTAAGAGGTGTCTTGGGGTGGTTCGTAATTGTACTGATAGTGACTTATTATGAATTGGTTCAAAGGTTTTACTCTGCAGATGGAACGTTTATTGGACTTTTTATTGTTGGTGAGCGATCGGATTAGAGGTACGTGGGCGTTGCCGTGTTTGGTGTATGGAAAGCTCTAGATAGTTGTCTAGGAGCGGGGTAGTTATGGTATGTCAGTGTGAGGGTTGGTCTGGTGGCGTATCGGGCTGGGTTGTTACAAGTTGGGGTGGGGGTTGGCTAGTTTAGGTGGGTAAAACTTTTGGGGGAGTGGTCTGGTATGTGGGTTTTGTTGGTTGTGGATTTTCTGTTTAGTGGCATGGTATCCGAGGTGGGGGTTGTAGGCGGGTGCGCAGTTTCGGGTGATTTGTTGGCATCGCGGTTTGGGAGTATGCGGGGGGTGTGGTCGGGGTCTGGGTGATGTAGCATAGGGTGTTCGGGTCGGTAGCACCCTATAAAGTGTGACAGCTAGGCGCACGGATGAGGACGTTTTTATTCTATTTCTTTGGGGAGGTTCCTGTTGGCGAGGGAGTACGAGTGTGGCGACGACACACTGCCGGGGAGTCGGTACGTGTGGTCAATGTGTTGAGTAAGAGGTTTTCTGTATGATCGTGTCGTAGTGCTTTTGGTGGTGTTCTTAATCGTCTATTAAATGGTTCCTGAAGTGCATCTGGTAGCAGCGAAATCCCAACGCCGTTACCTGATTTATAAGTAATTGACCGATTTCGACGAGTCGGGGGATTATCGCAACGTGGGTTCTTACAGGATGTGGTCGTGTTGTTGTGCCTTATCACGAGTCGAATTGGGATATATGGTCTGATAAGATTTTGACCTCGTGGATGGCATATTGCGTTGGTTTTGATTTTACCGCATTCAATTATATAGGTATTAATGTCATGTTTGATCGAACATTCTACTGCTATCATCTAAGACAAAGTTCGTCGATTTTGTCGCTCTTCTGATCTCTCGGTGATCGGATCAAATAATGCGGAGGGGGGTACTGGTGTCGTGGTTTTTCGGATAAGGGCGGGTGAGGTAGATACGTTTATTCGAGGGTGTCTTTTCAGCTGGGTGTAGTGTCAGGGGACGGCGAAAGTGTATTATTTGGGTGGTGGGGAAGGTGAGGGGGGGGGACCTGGGTGGAGGGTGTGAATGTCAAGTTTTTTTGTGTTGACAAGGTAATATGTGAGGATGTGGTTTAGTGGGTGTAGTGAATAGGAGGGGGTGTAGGTGTTGTGACTTGTGTTAGTATTCTGTGATACATAGGGGTGTGTTTGGGACAGGGAGGTGTCAGCTGGTACGCATCAGACCCAGACCCCGTTTACTGGGGCTCAGGGGAAGAATCTGACTGGTTAGGGCTTGCCCAACGGATAGCATTTGTTCTGGAATTCAGCATGTTCATCTCGGCGGTGGGTGGATCCAGCTGGACATGGGGGTTAGTGTCGGGGGGCGGGGGGGGGGGGGTTGGGGGGGTATGTTACGGTAGGTAGTGGTGTTCATGCGTGGTCGAGTTGGCATAGATCGGTTTGGTGGTGGCTGGTGGTGGGGACAGATGGTTCTAGAGGTTGTGCGCTGGGGTACAAGCGGGCATCCCTTGGGGTGTGTGTAGATGTTTCACTGAGGGTCACTAGTAATGTGATATGGCATTTCGGTGTTGAGGGGCTAGGTATAAATTGTTATAATAGGAAAATAAAGGGGTGGTAATAATTTGGTTGAAGTATGGTAGTGAGCCGGTTTGGTTGGGGTTTGTATAGGATGAGGGTGGTCAAAACGTCAACTGGGGGTAGAGCGCGTGGTGGTACAATTGGTTTTGTGATGGTGGTGTTGTGGGCGGGCTAGAAGCATATCAGGGATGACTGATTAATTTTTCGATGTTTCTGGTAGCTGCTATCTCGTCCGTTGGATGATGCTTGCTTTGATCTGATGAGGATTGGCTTTTTAGTAGGGTAAACGGTCCCTGAAAGGTTAATTGTTGTGGTTTTTGGTACATACTTTTTATGATAACTAAGTTATTATATATTTACTCAATGTACTCACATTCTAACTAATACCTGAGTTTTAGAGGCAGTTTGGTTAGGTTTATAGGCCACAACCCACTGATGCTTTTAGTGCTTCATCTGGAAACATATATATACCCAGTATACTTCCTCTCCTAATTGGTTACTTTAAGCAACTGCAATTTCCAGCCCATTTTTTTTACTTTTATCGACACCTCTTTCTTCAGGTATTTTTGGAGCAATAAAGGTTTTGGAAGCAATATTTAGGCTTGGCTCATTTTGGTACTGAACCACACACATTTACAGACCTTAAATTTACAATTTCCACAGTTCAATTTCACAATAAACCAGATATCAATTATGTCCAAGCTTACCACAATAGTGTCATCCACTACGCTGACCGCAGATCCATCCCCACCCCAACCATCCATAACATACCATACCCGTATTTTTTGGTCTAACGTACCTATGGCACAATACAATGGCACAAATTCCGATTGCCTCATGACCCCCCCAGACTTATATTTTAGAAAAATCATGTCTGGTTCTCAACTCACAAACTTCTTAGTAGTGTTATTTCAAAATGGGCCTGAAACCTGACGCTTCCTAATTACACTATATTGGCGGGGTCTAACCCACATTGAATCGGGCACATGGCCATGTTTTTTACACAGCTTTTCAAAAAAAGTATACCCTCTACATACCGTAAATCCCCTAACAACTAAAAATTAGTATTTGTAAGTCGACCTAATCTTGTCCCATTAGCCTTACTCACATCATCTATTCCTTCACAATCAAAATCTAGGATTTAACATCGGTGGCCTATTTCCTCGTACAATGCGGGGTTTCAAATTCCACATGCACTGATCCCCGATTATTATCCCTTGGTGCTGTCGACATCCTCAAACTATTTTCTTTTGCTTATAATGTGTTTTTCCCTAGATATTTTTGGAAGTCGTTAAAACTTAACCACCAACTCTTTCTCTTGTCCTGAAATGTCCTTAATGGTACCCATCATTTAGTCCTCCACCTGTTCATCTCAATGGGATTCGAGCTTCACATCGAATTTCTTGCACTCCCCCCCCCCCTAGAGCCCATCTACAGCAAGCCCCCTCCCCTCTCACACTCATCCCTCCTTATCTCATCACCTACTCTGTGAGTGTCTGTACCCATCTCTGCGCCCCCGACTGCTACCTGACCCCCTCGTCTTACTAGGTGAGTCGTGCTCGTTTCCACTGCTCCTCGGTGCTGTACTCCTGACCATTTTGGGGTGTAATGCTGTGTTCGGGCAGGGCGTTCTAACCCGTGTATAATGGTCCCTTTGTACATGTTTGCCCACAGATGTATGATTTGCACACCCTGCCTGTTTTAATTAATTATCTAGTGTCGGCTATGGGGGGGTAGTTGTTTTTTTTAACGCCCCCTCGATTTGTGAATCCAAAAGTCTGTAGTGCTTCAGTGGCCATTCGTGCAGCGGGAGGGTCCCTTGTGAACTAATATGAAGTTATCATCGCGTGGGACGACGTGTTCACCAGTGATGCATACGTTCCTGATTTCAAGACCTCTCACACAAAGTACTCTTTCTATAAGTATCAGTCCCATCTGTCCTGTAGTTTATGTTAACGTAGTCACATCCATGTAGCCACCCTAATATGCAAGTAGCTCCACTTCACCATGCATACGACCCATTACGTGGGTGCCGAGCATCACTCGTGTCCTCAAATAGACGTTAGATCCACCAGTATACGTTTCATTGTCTCCAATGAAAGTCAGTAGAGAATAAGGTCCATCCCCCCGACACTTCACATGAACAGTAGCAGCGCCTTTAATATCAACAGCCTGGAGATACCACAAAGTTTATGTGAACTATGATCCACCTATATGTCATCAAACAATCTCCCGCTTTTTCCCGCTGAACTAGCATGCTCGTGTCTATTAGCACAGATACACGTCGTAAGCTATTCGAAAGCAGACCCAATCTCTCAAACTCACATTTCTTCTTACCCCACCGTTGAGCTCCCACCATGTTAGGCTTTACATGTGCCTTTACCACCACAAATCTATATGCATACTGCATTTACTCAGAATGATTTTCCACCACATTATACCAGTGCTTATAGAGACAGTCGTCTAGAATGTCAGACCATCAGTCTATAATTCTGTTATCCCCAACAGAGACCCATTTAAGTCCCTTATCCGCCTCACCTCCCGACCCCTTCAACACAATGTCAACGCCTCGGATGGCGGACTTCTTAGAAAATCCTGCTATCTCCCACGTTTCAAACTGACCCTAGAGCACTATTTTGATCATGTATTAATGCAGGGTGGGTCGATTCGATTGTAGGCACTACTCAAGAAATCTGCATACACCCTTGTGACCTCCTGCAAAAATCTTCCAAGAAATCCATTTCAGATATGTTCACTGTACAGCTGCAAGTCCCCATGTTGCCTACGGCTTGTCTTACTATCTGTCCTCATTAGCAATCCCATATTCACCATTTCGTTTTCTCTGATCGGCTCCACGACATGTCCAAGAAGATTAGAGTTCACGTGACAAAGTGGTACTTACAAGTTATGAGGAGTACAGGTTGATCTATATGGTGCTATCTGAGCTTGCCTCTGTAGTGGATTCCAATAAATTTCCTCAAGAGAGATCAGCCTTAATAAAACACTCAGGGTCTATCCTCAATTCAAAAAGGCAACAGTGTCTGGAGAACTCCCTGCTCCTCCGAACCATGTTCACACATCAAGCTCAACAATTGGGCTGATTCTCAGGCCGTAAACACCTGGAATGTGGAAACACACCCTTCTAATAATATATTTGATAATGTCCCGGCTATAATCGGTGACACTCAATATGGACTCCCATGCATATCTCACCAACTATAGTTCCCGCACTAGCGACAGGTCTAGTGAATTAAGATAATATCGTGGGGGAAATGAGTTTTCTGAATCAGAACAGTTCGCCCTAGCATTGCTATAAGATGTGTGGGTTACTACCATACCAGGTCGGAGACACTTCTTTACCTTGGACGGTGTACCGCGGGTCGGGTGACTACCAATGTCTCCAGTTGCCCTTTTAACTGCTACGTTAATAGTCATAGTGTGAAGCGCTGTGAGCATTTTCCCCGAATTGCCTCACTCGTCCACTGCCCACATTGTTCTACTGTTAAACAATTTGTTTTTGGTTTTTTTTTTTACCTTAGGCGGATCTTCTTCAATGTCAAATGTCAGCAGCTCCTCTAAATGCGGCTTCAAAGTTCTGGAGTTGGGTGACTGTCCTTGTGTTGCTATTTCTATCTGGATGCCTTTATACAGAGTTTGCTAGAATCCTAAATATTTTTGGTAGAACCTGTTGGGGGGAAGGTGGATACCTTATCACTTCTTGGCAACCGGATTATTATTGTTATTTTTCCTTGTTAATGTTTAGGCATGTTTCAGAATGTGATTTGCTGGTCACATCTGATTATGATTTTCCCTAAATGGGGACTGTACCTTATTGCAAACATTTTTTTCACAGGCCCCCACAAATTGTGCAATATCAGCAGCTATCTTGGGGCGCAGTAAGATTTTTTTGAGTGTCCTTTGAACGGGGTAGGACCATTTCTCTCCGGTGTCCATCCAGCTGGTACAACATGACGATCTCTGTGCGCATCACTTTTTCGGGAGCCTGTAGGGGGTTGGCCAATACCCATTGTCCCTGTCTTTGGATCCCTGTTCTTAGAGCTGTCACATGAAGAGCAGGTCCTTCAACTTCAAATAAAATTGTCCTTTCTTGGGGTGTGCACTTGGCTTGTAGGCAACGCTTACCAAAGCGCTGGTTTTACAATGTTTTATTCTTTTGCCTGGGCCTTTATCATCTGCTTACCATGAGAATAAGAACTAGTGGTGGTTCATGCCGCAGATCCTTCTACATACCGGGGTCTCGACCTGACCTGAAGCGTGGCATTACCACCGGTTTTACAGGGCTTCCTAGAAAAACATATTTTGCTTTCCTAACAACCAGCGGGTAAATTAGGGTCGTCACGCACTGCTGCTCTAATCACTCCTTCCACGTACCTTGTCTCTACATTGATCTCGGCTACGGGAAGTGTCATGGTGGATATTCCTTTACGGCCCCTTGTATCTCCACTCTTTCTCTGTGTATATACTGTTCAGGGTGCACTAGGGTTGCACTCACAACTGAGTCATATTCTAAACCTGAATCGTAAAGGCACCTAACCTTGGCCCCATTAAATGTCACTTCTTCACAGATGGGGGGATGTTGAAGATTTATATGATTCTCTGTCAGTTTCTTCTTCCCCTTGTCCACTGTTATCATGCATGCCGCGTGATATGGAGGAACTTTCCTACCACATTCACTAGTATTATGATTATGCATCCTGCATATTTGACAATATTTTCCTTCCTGTCTGAAGGGTTTCCTGTTATCATATTTCCTTTCATTGAATTGTGGGGTTTTATTTTTATTGTCATACCGTGGCCTATCAAACTGGTGCTTACCTTTGTTTTGATCTCTATGATCAAATTCATTAAAGTTTTGTGGTGCCTGATAATTGTCTACCTGCCTCTTCTTATTACCTGTTACTTCTGCCTGAGCTGCTTGATACCTTTCAGCAACATTTAGTAACTCACCCAGTCTCTCTGCACCTTGTTCCATGAGAAACTTTCTCAGGTCTGGAACCATGGACTCTCTTAATTGTTCTATAAGGATCATTTCCTTAAGATCTTGGGTTTTCCCCAGAGAAGTCCATTTCTCCAAGTATGTCTCTATTCGTGCAGAGAACTGGTGATAGGTTTCACCTGACAGTAGTTTAGCATTCCTAAATTTTTTCCTTTAAAATTCTGCGTTCTTTTCATATCTTAACAAAAGAGCCTGCTTTAGCATGTCATAATTTTCCTGATCACCTCTGCTCATTTTGGCAAAAACTTCATAAGCTGCCCCACGAGCCCTTGAGATAACTTTAAGCTCCACCTTTCTCTCTCTAACCCATATGTGGTAGCTAATAGTTCATATCTATTTAGATAGCTCTCAATATCATCGTCTTTCTCAACAAAATGATCTAAATGAAAGTTCATAGCTGAGGTTGAGGCTCCCTGACTAGCAGTAGCATCGGAGGTAAAGGGACTGGCACAATTTTCAGGAGCATGGCCTTGAAACTCAAACTCCCTTAGTCGTAACTCATGTTCAATTTTTAATCTTTTATCTTCTGCTTCCCTTTCTGCAGCTAATCGCTTGTCTTCCCTTTCTGCAGCGTGTCTTCTTTCCTCGGCTTCCCTTTCTGCCTTTTTTTCTTCTCTTTCTGCCTCCAATTTCTTAGCCTCTTTGTCAGCCTCAATCTGCAGCCTCTTAGCCTCATCCTCAATCTGCAACCTCTTAATTTCTTTTTCAGCCTCTAACTTTCTTTCAGCTTCAAATCTTCTTTCCTCACGTTCAATATATTTGTCACATTCAGCAGTGACATAAGCAATCATAATTTGCCCGTCCATTCCTAACTCTTTAGCAGTCTGCACAGCAGCAGATCGAAATTTGGCCAGGTCCGCCATTTTCTAACAGGTAAATGTAAACAATATCTAACTAAACAATACAATCTGTAATTAATTATCCAAGGACAACCACAGGCACTGAGAGCTCAACCTTATTTAATTCCACCCAAGGATACCTTTTAATTCTTATTATTCCCAATATATATAACAGGAGAAAGTTCAATATCCCGGGAGCGAGACCCCAATATATGTGGTAAAGTGGGATGATATCAATATTTATAGGGGACTTAGTGTACTGACTGAGATCAGCTGTGAAGGTATCTGTATCTAATAAGTGTGGTGTATTACAGATGACCTTACTTGCTACCACATTTATACCTCAGTCAGAATTATTCTGGAATATTGTGATGACTACGTTGAATGTCTAGGGTTATGAAAATGATGAAGTGTAAGTCACAACAACAACAGACAGATAAATAATTTAATTTATTCCACAACACTTTACAACACAGTGACACTCACACACATATAACACTCTATAAGACTATCTTAAATGAGTCAAGTGTAAAGTTTCAAATATATATGTAATAATTCTTTTCAATAATGGATATCCTGATTCAACTACACAGTGAACCAGGAATCACAATCAAATGTAATTACAAGTAGTATGTACACAGTTTATAAATATAATCTTTGTATTGACATATTTTATTATTCTTATCCTATGTGTGTAAGTTGTGAAGTAGTAATATGAGGTAATACTGGTTTTTGTTTTTCAAGCTAGGTTGTTGTTTGTCATCATGACTTCAAGTGTTTGATTATCTTGGAAATAGTATTGGGAAAAGTTCACAGTTCCTGTCATTTGAAACAATTTATTGTCCCTCGGTGTTTAATATAATGTCAATTCTAGAGGGGGGCACATAATGTTGAGCTACTCTGGCCACAGAAGCTTATGTTTCGTGATGGCGGCAGGAAAAGACTCCTCTGCTCGATTGCTTCCTGTGTTCTGGAGACACCTCACTGGTCGCTATCTGGACCAAGGAGTATGCTGTCAGCCTCTGGATTCAGCAAAACTCAGACCAGGTGCTGCTTCAATAAGTTAGGAGCACGGTCCCTGAAACAAGAAGGTTGTACCTCCTATTTCAGAACTAATTTATAATCTATTTCCACACTGAACACAATACATAACAAACACTGAGTTCAGAGCGGTAGGCCAACTGCTATCTTCATCTGAAACAATTTACACCAGTATACTCCTCCCTAATGGTTACTACGTGATGCGTGATGCCATATGATGATGGATGGCATCCGCATGTCTGGTTTTGTGTAGTGTGTAGATGTGTTCAGTCAAAACAATGTTCATGCAACAATAACAGGGCAATCCACATAGGACGTCAGTAAACTCACGACGTATAAAGTCAATGAGTCTTGAAACAGCCGTTGACGTTTTTCTTCATTATTTATTGTGGACGCCACAGTGACAAAATGGTTACGCAAATGTGTAGGCACATCAAACAGTCATTATCACAGCAACATTCAATACAGCAATAAACGGTAGACAGCATTAAAATGATGAGTCAGATGCATGTTATATTTCATAGTGCTGTAAATGTAGTCAGGTGGACAACTCCATCCTTTTCTATAACAGCCAGGAGATAACCAGATGTATGAGATCAGTTCCCTCTCCTTAGTTTGACTTCAGCAAGACAGACACGTCTGCCGAAGTATAAATAATGTCCTCAAGAATATCCTCTAGATAATAAAGGTTTTCTAAACCTAGTTCATTTAACAAAGTAGCAAGTAATGGTCCTTGGAACCTGCATCAACCGATGCAGTACAATGCAGCGACATGTGAGCTGGGAAAGAACATCTCGTGACGACGACTTTCGCAGACAGGCTATGAATCGAAATCGCTCACGACCCAAAATCGATAGAGTTAATGAAAAAGTCAATTTACCTTGCTTTCATGAAATACACAGAAATATCACGCCTCCCGACATGTGGGAAAACACTAGAGGTATTATCTCGACTAAACGAAATATCATAAGAGGACTACACATCCCTGACAGAACAAAAAATAGCGGAGATCCCCTCTTCAACGAGGCATCTCTTTCGCCATTCCAAATCGCTCACTCCCACTAGTGGTGGGCGGAAACCGATCGACCAAACAAAAAGACAAGTCATGCGCAGTCCAGCGCAAAAATGACCACAGCTCAAAAGTTAACTGCATTCGATACTAACGCGAGAAGACAAATGCTTACCGAGAAAAGTGACTATAGTTTTCAAGCAGTTGTTGCCCTTGCGTTATAAAACAGATATTGAAATAAAACGATGTTGCGAGAATTTATCACGCAACATATCACCACCTCCTCCCGATAAAAAAAAATGTGGAACATATTTTTTTTCAATATCAAAGAGCAAGCGATAAGCGGCTCAAAACGCACGAATTATGCGCTGATAATTAATTAAATTGCCAAACAATAGGCTAATTATAGAGTGTCTGGTGAGGATATACCTCAACAGAAAAATAAATATGTCTCAAAAAATATTCACATCGGGGAGGTGTCACCAACACACATCACGTTAGCATGTAAACACAATATACGTATGCAAGTTACTATAATCATCATTAAACAGCATACTCTAATATTGTCTTTAAAAATGGATGTACAAATCTGATAGGAAAATTTAAATAGTACATTCTTTGACATGTAATGACATAAGTACATAGTAAAGTTAAACTACATGACGATCCAGGACATATGCTCTGTATTCCGAGGGTAAGTACACAATCTAGAACTCGTAAGGTAAGTCCTCAGCTCAACAATGACATTCTGAGAAAGTACAAGCAATATAATGCTAATTAATAACTAATATGCTTCATAAGGTACAATACATTATTAATAATTGTGGCTGTTTAGTAAACTAACGGCCCTTATATTAACTACTCAGTCCTCCTCTATCATCTTAAAACACGAACAGAAGAAGATGACAACAAAGCACGATAGTGTGTACATATAGAGTAAGTACAGATGTGCTAATCTATTGTAGAAATATAGGTGTGTTATGACTCTGTAATATATGGAAATATAGGACAGAAGTATTAGTTGGAGTCATGTGGGCATCTAGACAAAATGTCAGCCATCACATTATCCGCACCACGGATAGCTCGTACCGTGAAGTGAAAAGGTGAAGAGCTATAGCATATCGAGTGGATCTCGAACTCTTCAAATTCTTAGTCTGAATAGCTGTAAGAGCTTTCTGATCAGTCTCTAGAATGAAATGTGCGCCCAGGAGGAATCTTTGTAGCTTTAGAATTGACCAAACCATCGCTAACAACTCACGGTCTAAAACCGAGTAGTTCCTCTCTGCCGCATTTAGTTTTCTAGAAATGTACATAACAGGATGCAGAGTATTTGCATATTCTTGCATCAGTGCTGCTCCAATCCCAGTGGATGAAGCATCACTCCGAAGAACAAAAGTCCTATCAAGAGTAGGTAATCTTAACATGGGAGGAGAAGAAAATATATTCTTGATTTGGTCTAGTGAAGATTGGCATTCTTCAGACCAACGGACCAGATTAGGCGAACCTTTCTTCAACAATGTTGAGAGAGGTGCCATGATCGAAGATAAATTTGGAATAAATCTCCCATAAAATTGAATTAAACCTAAGAGACTCCTAACTTGTTTCTTCGTTTTAGGAATAGAGATGTTCAGTATTTTGGAAGTATTGTGGTCTTCTGTCTTCAAGAGACCATGACCAACACGATGACCCAGGAAAGAGATTTCACCAAAACCAACAAAAGCTTTAGAAGTTTTTGCTGTCAAATTATTCTCACGTAGAGTGGACAGTAAGTCATATAACCCTAAATAGTGATCTTCCCAGGTATCACTGAAGTGACAGATGTCATCTAAGTATGCGATGACATCCGAACGATGTGACAGAATTCGACGCATCATGCGAACGAAAGTGGCAGGGGCGTTCATGAGACCAAAAGGCATAACATTCCATTGAAATAGACCCCTAGGTGTAGAAAAAGCAGTAAGAGGTTTGGCATGCTCTGCTAAAGGCACTTGCCTATAACCTTTAGACAAGTCAAGTTTAGTGAAGAATCTAGAATTAGAAAGTCTAATCAGTAGATCTTCTAACAAAGGCATCGGTTCAGCGTCGAACTTTGTGACCTGATTCAATTTGCGATAATCAACACAAATTCGTATGTTCTTATCCTTCTTCCGGACAATAACCATGGAAGAAGAATATGGTGAAGTCGATGGTTCAATTATATTTAATTGAATCATTTCATCCAATTCCTTGTCCACTTGCGACTGAAAGTGTATAGGAATAGGATACGGCCTAACCCTAATTGGATTATTGTCGGTAAGAATTATGTCATGTTCTATGACATCTGTGTGTCCAGGAATGTCAGTGAGAACATCCTGAATGTTTGTAACATCGACGAGACTTGTCGATGTTCGTCACCAGAAAGATTAGGAGAAACAGAAACGTTTTTCCAAGATTCCGTGGAATGTAATGGAACCACTGGAAGGGGAAGGTTGACATCAGAGAAGGTAGCTTCCTCATCCTGAATGACAGACAGGGATGAATAATGACCGTGAGGTGCAGGAGCATCATCCGTTGCCTGGAAAATAGGCAGCAAATAGTCCGGACGTTCGTGAAATTCCGAAAGCATGTTTATGGGGAAAGTTTTATGCTTTCCATCAATATCGACCACATAGTCAACATCGGAAATCCGAGAGACTATTGCATACGGACCTTTCCATGCAATAAGAAGTCTATTTTCCCTACTGGGGAGTAGGACGAATGCTTTGTCACCTGGACAAAGTTGTCGTAGACATCTATTCTTGTTAGCAAACTGCCTTGCCTTCTCTTTAGCAATTTCTGATGAAACAGTTGCTAGCTTACATGCCTCAATGATCTTTTGTCTAAGAGCAATGACATACTCATATGAGGATTGAGTTTCATCGCTAATATCATCGGCAGTGATGAGATCGTGTAATAAAGACATAGGGCCCCGTGGACGCGCGCCAAAGACAAGTTCGAAGGGAGAAAATCCTGTGTGTTCATTAGGGACTTCTCTATAGGCAAAGAGAGCCGCGGGTAAAACCCTGTCCCAATCTTGAGGATGATCTTCAGTTATCTTACACAGCAAAGTCTTGAGCGTTCTATTCAGACGCTCAACTAACCCATTAGACATAGGATGGTAGATACTACTGAGAGATCGTTCAATATGTAAGGTAGACATTACCTGTGACATAGTGTCAGATATGAGTTGAGTGCCATGGTCTGACAATATTTCTCTGTGGAACCCCAAGCGAGAAAATATCAACCAAAGAGCATCTGCGATATCTGTAGTAGATATGCTCTTAAGAGGAATAGCCTCTGGCCAGCGTGTGCACATATCGACACATGTAAGGATAAACTGATGTCCTCTGGCCGACTTGACCTTAAAAGGGCCAATAATATCTATGGCCATTTTCTGAAACGGCCGAATAGGAATGTCAGCAGCCTGGATAGGCGCAGCATGTCGTGGTCCTCTAGATTTGACCTCCTGACATACCTTGCATGATCGGCAGTAAATACGAATGTCCTTATTGACAAAAGGCCAAAAGAAAGCCGCAAGGACTCTCGACTTCGTACGGGCAAAACCCATATGTCCAGCACATTGCGAGTCATGAGCATGTTGCAATATTGGACTCTCATGCTCTTGGGAACAAGAATTTGCGAATGTCCCGACGTAGTCGAATCTTGTACCATACGTACAAGTACGCCGTTTCTCATTGCAATCCAAGATTTTCTATTTGTATCCTGATTCGGATCACCTTTCTTCGCAAGAACGAAGAATTTTTTTAAAGAAGGATCTTCGTCTTGCAATTTTAATGAAAGAGTCATCGAGTAATTAATAAGTGGACTATCTTGGCTATCAACTTCATTATCACTATTCAGTGAAGTTTCGGGTGTTTGTAGAGCTTGTGCTCTTGTAACTACTGCATTTGTAGCTTGCATGTTATTATCTTCCCAAGCAGCAATCTGCTGTGGGGTACACTCCCTAACTCCGTGAATACGACCAATAATAAGGTCCGCAATAGGATTATGTAAGAGACAAGCATGCACATCTCCAGTAAAGAAAGGAGTGGCAATGCGAATTACAGCAGTAGGATATTTTTCTAGAGTGCCGCCAAATGTGACACATTTAATAACCCTTCCTGTAGCACAAGATGGATCTACAAGCGATTGTCTAACACCAATAGTGGTGCATCCGGAATCGAAAAGTAGTGAGACCGGAGTATCATTAACAAGACCCTTATGTAGAATTAAAGAACCCCTCCCGTCATGCGCACAGCAGCAGGAAGAGCGGGAAGTGGGTGACCACAACTCAAAGTAGTTATGGTACCCGGTTCGAATAAAGTACTGCATTGGGGGCATTTGTTTGCTCTTTCAAAGTCAAAAGCAGAACTAGTGACAGCGTCAAAGTTTTTACTATCAACAACATGATTACAGGCTCCCTCAGTTTCCTGTTGTACAGCATTAGCCTGCTGATATCTCTTTTTTTTGTGTTGAGATCTACCCCGACTATTATTACCTCTGAAGTTATCAAAGTTATTATTATCTCTGCAATTATTATTGTCTCTATTGTAATTGTTATACTGGTTCGAATTCCAGTTTCCACGATTACTATCATGTTCACATTGATGCGAACATCTATTTGTTTGGTTCTGAGGTCTTCGGCAGGAATAACCTCTATTACCATATCCTCTTTTGAAATGCTTATAAGTATTAGGGTGATAGTAACGACCACTATCAGGTTGTCTCCAATTCTTCGAAGAAGAATCACCATGAAATTGGTTTCCATGATTTTGACAGAAATTACCGCTGCCCTTTCTATCAAAATTTTGTTGGGACCTACGAGCAAAGTTTTGACTATACGGAGCTGCCGAAGCAACTGGTAAACCTTCTTTCACCTTAGAGTTACCCATGGTTATGTGTGGGTGCGCAGTTACGTATTGGCAACAGAAATCTTCCATTTCTTTTATTGTTTTAGGTTTACGTTCATGAAGGAAAGCAAGGAAAGACTCATTGACAGACGACATGACTTTGTCTCTAAGTATTAAGTCCATAAGTCCTTCATAAGTTTTTTTCCGTCTTAGATAGTTCAACCCATCGTGAGAAAGTAATGCGTATTCTTGCAATAAACTCGGAGAATTCAACTCCATTTTCAGGTAACATGTTTTTAAATTGTAGACGATAGCCGTCTTCGTTAAGCTGATATTTCTTTAACAAAGCGGCCCTGACAACCTCATAATTGTTCTTGTCAGGTTCATCCACCATATTTAATATACTTAGAGCTTTACCTGTCAGTACCCCTGATAACTGATAAACATATTTTGCTTTGTCTATGTTATGAGCTGTACATGCTTGTTCAAATCTGTCCAGATAGAACATTATGTCATCACTGGAAGGACTAAATGTTGGTAACTTAATCTTAAAAGTATCATTATTAGCCTTCCCAGAAGATGAACCCTTGTTTGAATCATTACCATTACTCATGCTCGTCAATTTCAATTTCTCCAACTCTAAGCTAAGAGTTTTTCTTCATGTTCCATTTTTGCTTTCCTCTCATCAGACTCTCTTTGTAACTTCCTTTCTTCAGCTTGAGCCTGCATTTGAAGTCTTTCATTTTCAGCTTCTTTTTCAAGTCTTTTATTTTCAGCTTCTTTTTCAAGTCTTTTATTCTCAGCCTCTAGCTGTTGCTTTCTTTCCTCAGCTTCTGATTCCCTTTTTTGTTTTTCCATTTCCATTTGGAATCTTTTTTCATCCACCTGCATCTGCAGTTTCTTTTGTTCAGCTTCCATATGCAGTTTCGTTTGTTCAGCTTCCATTGCTTTATCATATCGAGCAGTTGCAAATTCTTCTAACTTATCACCAGTCTTCCCAAGCAATTTACCCTGCTCAATAAAGTGCTCAAATGTAGACATGTTGTCTAACATATGAGTCCAAAACCTGAAATAATTAACTAATTTATTTCAAACCTAAGTGTAACAAGTCTTAATTAAGCACTTGTATATTCACATCACATTATATTATCCCAGTCTCTGTGGGAAACAAGTCTCCAATCAAAGAACTTGTATATGAAATATCAGCACTCAAATCTTGATCATAAGTGCACTTCTCATTCAATAGTGCACGACACTATTCATCATTCATTTATCATCAGTATAGTAGTAACAGTGCATTAGCATAGCCCATTAACTAATTACTATAACTGTAAACAATGACTATGTAAACACATGCAGAATGTAAACATTGAAAATGTAAACAATACAAACAATGTAAACAATAACAATGTAAACAATAACAAAGATCAGCAACAATACAAAAACTTTCGCAGAAATCAACTAAAAATAAAGCAGAAATTAATGAAATATCACAAAAAATGTGACGATATCTGCGATAGAATTAAACAAAATACATGACACCACAGTGTATAAACAAAAATGTTGTATGAAACTAAATTATAGACAAGAGTAGGCTAACAAATCCAAACAAATCAAAACAAAACTAAAGAATGCGAAATAATAACGAAAACAATATTAAAACATGTCATCACAGCTAACATAAATAGCAACAGAAGTCGCTTAGCAAATTCCAGTATCGGAAATTTGCAAACCCTACAGAAAACGCTCACAATAGACGACCTCTATGACGTGGCATAATCTAACGGAGACACCACCCAACCGAGAACCCGCTGAAATATAAACATATAAATATACAAATAACATATAGACATATAACATATAGAATGAGATGATACACAGAAGACTCAGCAGAAGTATAAGGGCACAGTTTACATACAAACAGGCCACTTAACTTATAGGCTTCCAATCGTAGAACAGCAGAAAAAACGGATGTCAATCAACGTCCTAAAGAGCGAAGCTCAAACGATGATGGCACATCTGAACTGCTTCCACTGCTAACACGATGGTACAAGAGCTTCTGAAATACTGTGTGTTGAGTTGTTTCGGCACTTGACCTTCTAATCCAAAAGTAAGTTGATGGAAATCGGTACTTGGCCTTCTTCAGAAACAACCCGCTTCAACCGGCCCTGTACCTTCTCAAAAAACGACAGCACTGGAACCTTGACAGCAGCAACTTGCTTGACTTGCGTAAAAGATAACAGCAGTCCGAGTTATCCGGCAACATGTAACAACGCCGGGTACTGTCAAATTCTTGTTTTCCGTCAAAAAGTTGAAATTTTGACTTTTACCGGGCAACGCCGAGTACTTTGAAAATTTTGAAGATGTTGACTGTATTGAAGAATGTTAATTTCTTGAAGGATGCTGATGAATTCTTGTTGAAAATGAAGTGGGTAAGGGACCCCCGTGTTTGCTGGTACCAGAATCAAACCAGCTTATGGCCACCAAATGATGCGTGATGCCATATGATGATGGATGGTATCCGCATGTCTGGTTTTTGTGTAGTGTGTAGATGTGTACAGTCAAAACAATGTTCATGCAACAATAACAGGGCAATCCACATAGGACGTCAGTAAACTCACGACGTATAAAGTCAATGAGTCTTGAAACAGCCGTTGACGTTTTTCTTCATTATTTATTGTGGACGCCACAGTGACAAAATGGTTACGCAAATGTGTAGGCACATCAAACAGTCATTATCACAGCAACATTCAATACAGCAATAAACGGTAGACAGCATTACAATGATGAGTCAGATGCATGTTATATTTCATAGTGCTGTAAATGTAGTCAGGTGGAAAACTCCATCCTTTTCTATAACAGCCAGGAGATAACCAGATGTATGAGATCAGTTCACTCTCCTTAGTTTGACTTCAGCAAGACAGACACGTCTGCCGAAGTATAAATAATGTCCTCAAGAATATCCTCTAGATAATAAAGGTTTTCCAAACCTAGTTCATTTAACATAGTAGCAAGTAATGGTCCTTGGAACCTGCATCAACCGATGCAGTACAATGCAGCGACATGTGAGCTGGGAAAGAACATCTCGTGACGACGACTTTCGGAGACAGGCTATGAATCGAAATCGCTCACGACCAAAAATCGATAGAGTTAATGAAAAAGTCAATTTACCTTGCTTTCATGAAATACACAGAAATATCACGCCCCGACATGTGGGAAACACTAGAGGTATTATCTCGAATAAACGAAATATCCATTAAGAGGACTACACATCCCTGACAGAACAAAAATAGCGGAGATCCCCTCTTCAACGAGGCATCTCTTTCGCCATTCCAAATCGCTCACTCCCACTAGTGGTGGGCGGAAACCGATCGACCAAACAACAAGACAAGTCATGCGCAGTCCAGCGCAAAAATGACCACAGCTCAAATGTTAACTGCATTCGATACTAACGCGAGAAGACAAATGCTTACCGAGAAAAGTGACTATAGATTTCAAGCAGTTGTTGCCCTTGCGTTATAAAACAGATATTGAAATAAAACGATGTTGCGAGAATTTATCACGCAACACTACGCCTCTGCAATTCCAGCATTTTTACTTTTCTCCGACACCTCCTGTTCAGGTTGGAGCAATATTTAGGCTTGGCCTCATGTTGGCTACTGAACCACACACATATACAGACATCAATTATCAATTCACATTATTTTCCATTAAAAAGAATATCAAATATGTCAAAGATTTACACACATTTCAACTAATACGTTGACTGGAGAATTGAATATAGGGCACAAATTCCGATTGCCTCTTTCCAGACTTTTATTTAGATAAAATATGATCTGGTTCTTCAACGCAACTGTTTCTTAGTAAGAATTTATTTCAAAATGTGGCACTGAACAATTGACTGCTCTCCTAATTGACTATATTGGCTGGTTCTAACCAAGTTTCTTAGTAAGTTTTTTTCAAAATGGGCACTGAATGACGCTCCTTAATTTTATTTGGCGGGTCTAAACCACTGGGCTGTTTCAGCTTTTCAAAAAAAGTACCCCTACTACCGTTTTCCCCTAACAACAAAAATTAGTATTTGTAGTCCGACTAATCGTGTTTTAGCCTTACATATCATTCCCGCCAATCAAATAGGAATTTAACATGGTGGCCTATTTCCCGTACAAATGGTGGTTTCAAAACATGCCACTGTGCGATTATTATTTGGTGCTGTCCGACATCCTCACTATTTTCTTTTGGCTATAATTTGTTAATTCCTAGACTATTTGCGTAACACTTAACATATTCTTTGTCAGCAAGTCCTAAGGAACCCAAATATATAAGTTTTAAGGGAGCTAAGTGGCGGCGTTCAAAATATGTATTTTCTTCTAGGATAGTCGTGCTGTTACCACCTCCTCACTTCCAAACTTTAGGGTGTCTGCTGTACTGTCAGGCATTCAAACGTAAACCAGTATAATGTCATGTTTCCTTATAAGCATTTTACAGGTTTTTAAACCTAACTCTCGTATGGGTAGTGTTCTTATCACTGTCGATTTGAAAAAAGTTAGTGCTTCTGGCCTTACGCGGGGAGGGTGGCATTAATTGTATATCGCGAGACGCGTGTTAGTGTTGCATGCGTTCCTGCTTTCAGCCCTCACTCTCTTTCTATCCTAAGTCCATCTGTCCTTTCGTTTATGTTAACGTAGTGTATAAAATGAAATTAATGGAAGTATTAATTTAGGTCATTACGCAGGGTGCCTAGCTCAAGGTTTTCTTAGAAATACAGTACACGTTTTATTGTAGAAAGCGTGTATTGATGCAGTAGGCTTTCCTATCAACGTGAAAGCGTGAGAATAAGCAGACGAAGCATAAAAAAGAGGTTTTTATTGTTCAACTAGCATGACGTTCTATTAACACAGGCGTACGCTATTGGAAAGCACGGTGGCCAAAAGAGACATAATCGGATCGTTTGACCCGACCAGTAACGGTAGTAACAGCATGACGTTTTAAAGTGACAGGAGCAGTAAGACGAACCAGGGAAGCAATGTGAATATCATCCTGGAGAAGGATGTATTCACCATTTATGTGGATCTGCTTTAAATCAAAATAGATTCGGGCGTTATGACTGAGAAGAAAGTCCCGACCGATAATGAAGTTCCGAGTCATACCTCTTGTTACTATGAACGGATGTTCAACCAACTGTGAGCCAATCCGAAGGCGTGTGACTGCGGTGCCAAGAGAACGAAGAGGTTTTCCAGTAACGGAGGCCAGAGGAGCAGAAGAAGGAATAAAACTAACGTGCCTGCGAAGCTGTCGAAATAACTGCTCACGAATAAGGCTTACTGTGGTAACAGTATCAATGAGCACACGGTAGCTTTTCTTTGCTGTGGAAATAAGGCATGAGGAAGGATCAGGAATTACATGTAGAGGAGAGACATAAGAAACAGGAGAGGAAGACGACGGAGGAGGAAAATAAACGTGCGGAGAAGCAATTGTTCCCCTTCTATAAAAGGACCTATCTCTATAAGGTGGTTGTTTGGAATTGTTTAATGCACCCGGTACGGTCCTTGCTAACGGGTGTTCCAGTAGTTTCCCTGGTCCATAAGAGGTCTGGTGTGTGACTGTCCACGGGAAAAAGAGTGTGGAGGTCTCTGACTGGGTGGCATGGCTGTGAATGGAGGCCAGGAAGGTTGGTGAGATTGTCCCTGACTGTGCTGGCGATTCCGTGGTTGCGGCTGGGTTGTGGCCATACAAGATGCTGTTGTCGGTGTACACAGTTCCTAGATATATGATTAGGCTGACCACAGGTGAAGCAAGTAATCGTAGATACCTGATGTATCAGAGGGGCCTGTCCACTAAGATGATGTTGCGATCGATGTTGATAACTGGAATGGGCTACTGACGGAGGAGCAACAGGTCGTTGTTGTGCAGGTGGGCCTTGCCAAGTGTAGCGATAATGACTCACGTCCATCGGTTCATGTTCGTCTTGGGGTTTTACTCGAGGGTCACGTCACAAACGCTGCTGAAAACGTTTCTTCGCATTTTCTTCGGCTACTGCTAACTGTAGGGTTTCATTGATGGATTGAGGGTCTTTACGAATTAGATGAAGTTTGAGCGAGTCTGCAGAGAGACCGTCAATGAAGATGCCAACAAGATGTTTGGCTAGATCCGCTGAAGGCATAGAATCTTCCAAGAAGGCATCCTCAGAAAGATTGAGCAGCCGGTCACCATAGCATTGCACAGGTTCGTGTTTCTCCTGATGAATGCGCCGGAGAAGAGTCCAAGCGAGCTGACAGTCGGTAACTGGAGAATAACGCTAAACTAACTCTTTCCTCAGGGAGGGGAAGGTCTCCCTAGGGAAGTCCTTGAATCTTCGTCGAAGGAAGTCGGTAACCAGAGACTGAGACGACAAAAAAGTGACCCATTTACGGTCTTCATCCGTAGCTGTAGGGATAAGTGAGACGTACTTCTCTATGTCCACTAACCACTTCTTAAACCGCGAGGAGTCCCCATCAAAAGGTGTAACAATTGAAGCAATGTTCTGAAAATGTGCGGACTGAGTAACATTGCACAAAGTGTCCGTGATGTTCTTCAAGGTAGCAGTATGAAAATTATCAGAGTCCTGTAGGGGTTGTTGCGATGCTGCCTTCTGTATCTGAAGCAGAAGCTGTTGCTGTAGTTGTTGGTTCTGCTGTTTCAACAATACCAATTGGTGCTACAACTGTAGCTGGTATGTTTCCATTGTAAAATGGGTACACCAACGGAGACGAGTTGGTCAACGGCACCAATAATGTCTTCTGTGACAGGGTGAAGATAAAACCTTATGTGACAGGTTGAAGATAAAACCTTCTGTGACAGGGTGAAATTGAGCAGGATAATACTTTGTTAATGTTCTTCAGTTGTTTGACTGGCTATCGCCAGAGATGGTGTTTACTGAAGGGACTTTATTAACCCAGGTAGTTTTTGTAGACTCGTCTCTGTTGGTGTTTGGCTGTATGATCGTAAAGAATGAAGTACTATTCCCGATAATCAAATGTCAACAATGTAACTTCCGACTGGAATTCAAGTAGTAAGTCTAATTTCGTCTTAACTAGAAAATAGCTTTATTCAATGGTTGCATTCTTTATTCATTCCATGCTGGTTCATAGTTACATTCAACAAATAAAGTGTACAAACCAGCAATCCAAAGAATCAAACAGTAAATGGGACCTGCTAGATGGAAAAACAGCCGCCGCTCGTCTCGTGCTAAAAAAAAACTCTCCCCTTTAAAAAAATAACTTCCGTTTCTTTACTTGTATGAATTCTACCCCAGGTTTGATGACGTCATTTCATGTACACCATCCCAGGTTTGGGACTAGTGTTTATTAACTAACTAGTCACGTTCAAATACTTAGTGTTTAAGTCTTGCTAAAGTATTCTTACACTAACTATAATAAGTGGCAGCACCCTAGTGCTAATCCGACGTAGTAAGCCATAGTGTCACAACAGCATTAAGGTCTTTGTCTTGTGTAATCTTGCCTATACTGTTATATAGGAAAACTGCAGAAGTAATTGCGTCTATAATTAGTCTGGGTCGTCTTAGGTACATATCCGGGTTAAGTGACGAGATCTGTCTACGAAGCACTATTTTTGTGGTGCCCAATTGTCAGAGAGGATAGCAACGATTTGCTCCCGTAGCTAGGCGGCGGTGTCGTTCAGAAGTGCCTGGGTTCTATTCCCGGTACGCCTATCACTTCAGTTGTTTTTCTGTTGTCTAGTCTTCTACTTCTTTATCTCTCACGAGTGCCTAAAAAACATACCTTTGTGTATTATTTATTAGATCTCTAAAGATCTAAAAGATAAAGGTACTCAAATAGCAGGGACCAGACGATACGTCAAGGCCTAAAATCCCACCCCCTGCAGACCCAAGTAGAACAGTGCCAACTAAGATGGTTTGGCCATGTCTGCAGAATGGGAGAAGATCGGCTACCACGACAAGCATGAGAAACAAAGAGCCAAGGATCCAGAAGACAGCCGATAGGATAGTCTGGCGCTCTCTCTTCCAAACCTCTACACCTCACGGTAGAAGGGGAACGACTAATTAAGTAAGTAAGTAAATAGCAGGGGAGTGATGTGTTAGAGACTAGGTCCAGCTTCGAGATGGAGGTGACCACTTCCCTTCCTTGCTGCCGTTTCATCCACTAACTCAGGAACAAAGTCAGGTACCAGTTTACAGCTGGGTATACTGGAGAGTGTCGATACCGTGAATCGAACCCAGCACCTTTGCCACAAGAAACCAGCGCTCTAACCACAAATGATCTACCTTGATAAAATTATGTCTGTTTTCAGGTTTCAGAGTTTCTGTGATTAGAAATAAATCCAGCCTATACGTAAATTTCATCTCTGCCGTACGGTCTGCTTACTGCAACTTCATCATTAGAATGGTGGAAATTTAAACTAAATATTTCAATGCAAATGAACCACGTGAAAGAAAAGATCGCTTTCTATCTCACACAGTTCGCGAATACACTGAATCTTAAAAAAGCTAACTTGTGGGTTTTCCCATGGAAATGCGGTGAAAGTACCTTTAACCCTAGGGACACTGCACATTTAAGTGGCGGTGGGAGAGAGCTTATCCGAATTTTGCATATGTTATACATTTTTCTGGGAGCCGCGGTAGCGTAGTGGTTAGTACACCGAGCTTTCTTGCTTTTTAGCTCTGTGGTCCACGGTTCGATCCCCAGCTGAGGTGGGATTTTTTTTAGACCGTAAAAGGCTGCGGGGTCGAACCAGCCTCATGAATTGGGTACCAGAGCAACTCTGGGAAGGTTAAGGCGGCCGGCGTGAAACTGTCCATATCACCCATAGTGTGCCGATGGTCAAGAAAATATTGGCCTAACACTATATTCCCAAAATGCCTCAATGGGCGTGTAACGTGATCCTTTACCTTTTACGTATGTAAATTCTTCTACCTTCTGTCACGTAGAGGTCTACAAAATGATGCCCTGAGATGTACTGGTAGATCAAGATGACCAGTTGACGACGACTAATCTAAACTAATTAAGTAAATAATAAAAATTGCAACAAAAACTTGATGTAAGTATTTCTATGAGAATATAAACTGCTTGGGCATTTGATTAGGCCCCCGTGTTCTCCCCCGGGGTAATAGAAGAAAGAAAGAAAAAATAGGACTACTACACCCTCAGGAATATAGTCTTCTTCTTCTTCTCAGATCCTTAGACGCCGACTGTCAAAGTAGTCAGTGACCATCACGCCTGGTGGCATCTTGTAGGACAGCAACAAAATGCTTCCACGTTGCTCGGTCGGCGACTATCCTTAGCGCAGTGCCCCTGCTTTTGTTCATTCTTTGCATCTGGGCCTCAACAGTTCTCCACCAATTTTTTTTTTTTTGTCGGCCCCTCTTGAGCTTTCATTCAGTTGTCCATAGCATAGCTGTTTTTGTGATGGCACCAGTGTCTATTCTGAGGACGCGGCCAGCCCAGCTCCAGCATCAGCCAGCTTTGATGGTGTGTATGTCCTCTTGGTTGCTTCGAATAAGCAGGTCTTGATAGGTGATGGTATTGGACCAGGTGATGGTATTGGACCAGGTGATGGTATTGGACCAGGTGATGGTATTGGACCAGGTGATGCTATTGGACCAACGATTGATTGATTGATTGATTGATGATTGATTGATTGACTTTAGGTAAATTAGCTTACGTGAGACAAAATGTTATAGACGTCTTCTTCAAGTACCACACCAGATGGCATATGCGATCCTGTCTGTCCGTATCCTCCTGCTCTCTTAGCTGTTTACGAGGGAAGGTAAAAAAAGTAATGCCTCCTATTTTTTATGTATGTAAATACTGCATCGGTGTGCAATTTGTAAATTTAGCAGGATTCCTCAAACACTCTTCTGCACTGTATAGCATTACCAACCTGTTTTAGTAACAGGTGGCACCACTGTAACAGTTTAAAAATGGCTGCCAAAGACGTTCGGTTAAAACAAACGATGTCATAGAATTCCTCAATGCTGAAGGCGAGACCCCAATTCGCATCCACGAACGTTTGAAGAATGTTTATGGAGATTCAACAGTGGATGTTAGCACTGTCCGACGTTGGGTACATTGTTGTGACGAAGCTGAAGTATAGCTCAATTCCTCAATGGCTGACGCAAAGCGGACTGGCCGTCCATCTACCGCAGTGACTTTGAGTGAATGCAGACCGTTACATTGAAAGTTTGAAGAAGCTTAGAGGTCGTCTTCGGCGACTTTACCCATTAAAAGATCAGAGAACTGCACTACTGTTGCACGAAAATGCCACGCCACACACCGCTAAACGCACCATTGATGCGATTGCAGAATTTGGCTGGACATTATTAACACATCCCTCTTACAGTCCCAATCTTGCAAATTCTGACTTCCATCTGTTTGGACCACTGAAAGAAGATCTTCGCGGACATCACTTTGAGGACACCGAGACCCTTAAACGCGCCGTACGCCAGTGGTTTAGGAAAAAGGACACAAATTTTTTACCGTGCGGGGATACATGCCCTTGTGAGAAGATGGACAAAAACTGTAACAAATAACGGAGACTACATTGAGAAATAAATTTTTGAAGTTCAGACTTGGGGCTACATTTCAATGTGAATTTTATCTGTTTCTTGCCTATTGAATGAAATTAAAAATTACGAGGCATTACTTTTTGACCGTCCCTCGTACATTAGTTGTGTTGTTGATTTCTGTCCATGCGACTATGTCAAACTGACAAGTATCTTCTCTCTTAGGCAGGGAACAAAAACTGATATTCTGACACACAAAATGTAGAGCTAAACAAGCCAACTCACCGCAACAATCAAGAATGGAAACTGCATTTCTCTTGGTCTCTTCACAGCATATATAATAGAGCCGTATTTAAGGTTACTGCGACCCCAGGCTAGATCTAATGCACGAGGAAGGTCCATAGCAGATACTGCCGTAGGGGGGTGAAGTGTTCGAGACTTCACCATGCTATTTCCAGCAACGAGAGGTGAGGGTATTTTCCTTACTCGCTGCCTTTTCCTTTCTTAACTCAAAGTGTCAGGTACCCATTTACAGCGGGGTAGATTGGAGCGTGTCGGTACAGTGAATTGAACCCAGCACCATTGCCGCGAGAGACCAGCGCCAAGATCTAATATGCCGTACTCACTAACAACACACAATCATTAGTCTTCCTTCACACCCCCCCCCCCCCCCCCCCCCCCCCCCCCCCCATCCTTTTTTGTGCTCATAATGAAGCATGACGTCATGATTGATGGCAGTCTGCAACAAGGCCCTTATGTACTCTTCCAGGACCTGTTAATATGGCCCTTTTGTTCTGTTTTCTTTTTTTTTTTAAGTAACCGTACATGGTGGGGTGACCAGTATCATGCACGGGCTGACCTTAATTGCCATCTCTTGTTCCACTGGAATCTGTCTGGTTCTTCTCATCAGTTCCACATTAGAGATCTTGTTTTACCATTTAAATTCTTCTATGACACCCAAACACCCATTTATGAAAGTCCCGTTCAGGGAAGTACCTAGGTTCTATTTATATACTTATTTAAGTTCTTATGTGTCCTATCTAGCCTTCACTTTCTTTCCTTTCCCTGACGAAGGCCTTGTGGCCGTAACGTAGACTATTTTCTTTGTCTTTTGTCCTCGTAAGACGAATCACCTTTTTCGATTTTTTTTTCACACCCATTATTTATGAAAGTGAGTAGCTTTTTGCTTGTTGTTTTTGTTGTTGTCCATGTTTCACAGCCATACAATAGGACTGGCCTAACACTTGAATTGAAGATTCTGATTTTGGTGTTGAACTTGATCTCTTGTTATCGCCATGTATTTCTCAATGCAATGAATGCTCCTCGTGCCTATTAGCATTTTTATTTTGATATCATTGTCTGTCCCCCCCCCCCCCCCCTTTTTTCCCACTCTGTCCATATTGCTACCAAGTTATATGTATACTTCTACATCTTGCACTGCTGTTTTTCTTTAAATGTCATCGTGTTATCATTTCTTGCAATTAGTCGCTTGCGTAGACTATTCCATTGTTCCCCTCTGAGATGCATCTTCCATCCAGTATTATTGATATTGTATTTCCTTTTTGTTTAATGTGTAGCTAAACAAACATAGCTTCCAAATTAAAATACCCGCATTCTCCTTGTCTGTCGCTACCAATCAGATTTTTCATAAAACAAAAACATTTGTTGCTAAGTATTCGCTTATATAACAAGTTAGTTGCTTATCCTTTACAGGACGTGGCAATCAACCCCAGCTTTTATTGGCTGTTTGTGATTTTTCTAGACAATTTTTTTCATTCAGTAGTTTGCCATTGCTTTCTGAACGGTACGGCGCTTATACCATTGTTAAAAATCCACACAAAGCGATCTGCTACCAAACCGCATGCAGCAGGTTTCGAACCTGGTATATCTGGATTATGAAACTGCGTTCATATCCATTAGGCCACAGGACGCCGACGAATTATATATAAAAGCCTATCTATATATTTTTAAAGTAACGTCCTTGTTACGGATTGCCCCCTTCGCTTTGCACTAGTGGTGCACCAGTGGCCAACACTCAAGAGTTTCTAATACGGGTCTTCAAAGGTGTCTACTTTCGCACAAGATTACTCTTGGCAGAGTTGTAGATAGAAGGATAATGACGGCTTCTATCTCAAGGTAGGATTCACTAGATGTTTTCTGAAGTCAAGATCAATGCTGCATAGGGCAGAGCACTATTAACTTATATCTGATCCGTAGACTTTTGTGAAGAATTAAGCAATGGTTTTAGCCCGTTCAAGCCCACAGTTGGTGTAAATCCAGCGAAAGTCCTTATTGTAAGTATTTGCTCTATAGGTGTAAATATATATCTAGATGTATATATATTAAAGAGTCTTGCTCATATGTATGCTTTCATATCTATAATAACTGAATAAAGAATGATTGTTTTGTTTTTAAAAAAACACGTAACAAATTTGATAATCAATTATTTTTAACAGGTTAAAATAACGATGGAATGATGGTTAATTTCAGATGTTTTTAAAATTGTCTTCACTGAGACTTGGGTAAGAAATTTTAAAAAATAATTATCCTTTTGCTGTTTCCGTGGTTTCGTCAAATCTTCTGTGATGCGGACACTTCTGCGCACAACTCGTCCAATGTAGGCAGTTAGTGTTGATATCCTGCTTTTAACTCACAAACATTCTTGAGTATACACAACGTAACTCAGGAAAGACGATTGAAATCACCAAAACTCATCTGGGTATTAAACCGGGAAAATGTGTGCTTGGACAGCGCGAATGCAATGATTTGTGCCTGAACTACAATTATCAATTTACATGTCTCACAAAATGATACTATACAGTTGATGCACATGGTACGTAATCATCACTCATCACTGCTCCATTCGGAGTCTGGGGTCACCTCTGCTGTCGGTTTTCTGTACGACTAGCAAGAAACAATCACCAGCACGTGCTGTACTCGTTTATGAATATACTATTTTCATATGTTGATGTTGCCAGCCTCATTTATAACCACTTAGCAAGAAATACATGTCAAATTCACATTTGTAAAAATATAGGTTCATAATTTATCCCAAATGGGATCTACAATCTCTTGGCACAGTTAGAATGGACACAGCAACTTAGGGTTAGATGCTATTCGAGTCAAATTTGGCCTGGGAAATGTGGACATTAGTAGTCCTCGGGTTTATGACCATGGGTGATCGAGACTCATTCTTAGGTTTCCAGACTTTATATTTAAAAATGAGGGGTTTTACTTTTAAATTTCAAAGTTGCCCAAATACTTCGATCTGTCACTTTCAATCTTTACTAGAATATTAGTCCGACTGGCGTATGTCTCTCTGCACTCCTGGGAGTTGCTAATTTTACGTAGCGATCAGTCTGCTTTGTGACTCCGATTTCGCTAGATTATCTCGCCATTTCTCAGGTCAAGAGTCCATGATTGTGCTTTTAGGCTAAAAACTTGCCAATGAAAAGTTGAAAGTCTGTTCCGGCTTTCAAATCGAGCCAACGTTAAGTTGGGTAATGTTTAGAACATAATATATGAGGGGCCCCCCAATATCACGGGTGTTTTAAATCATATTATGCCCCCCGCGTGTTTTAAAGATATAGAATTTTAAAAATTAAGACCCAACGCGTGACCCTCTTTCTAATAAGCCAGTAATACTTCCGACTGCATCTATTTGCAAGCTCACAAACAAATCTGAGAAACTTATTTCCTGTCTAGATGCGTACCGCCCCCATATTGATTTCCCCTGACAGATATCTGTAATAAGTACATATAGATGGTCCAGCGGAAAGCGATGTACGTAATATCACCCGTGTGTTTGCGTAGATACCCCAGACGGATTTCTCAGAAGACAATTTGGTTTTTTTTCATCGAAAAGTAGGCTACACTTTCTGTGCGTCAACACAGATCATCTCTATCAGGGGTGGGGGGGTGTGGGGGGGGGGGGTGGCTAGACGACTAAAGTGGTAAACATATTGGTTGCGTTGCGGGTCTTATAATTATATTATATTGTGGTGCCTTTGATGTTAATACAGTTTGTTGTTAAAGAATCTTAGTGTACTGAATGAGGTCAGCTGTGAAAGGTCCCTGAATATAATTTTTAAATATTAGAGTAAATTTTCCAGGGCACCTTTTACTACACCACAAACCACTATTATCTCATTCAGACTTATTCTAGATACTCTGTAAGAAGACTACGTTTGGTTGTCTAAATTTTATGAAATGTTAGTGTCTATAAGGTTGCATTAACCAACTAAACATATAAACAATTACCACAATTAGTTTATTGTCTAATACAACACCACAGTACCACGACATCACATACGAACTACACCTTAAAAGACTATCTTTAGTAAGTCAGTGGTTGAAATTTGGTAAAGTTAAATGTTTTTTTTTCAATTTATTGTCCTGAATCTAATTTATTTGGAATCAGGACTGACAATCACAAAGTGTAAAAAATAATAGAAATTAATGTTTACATCAATCAATTTACACAATGGATTTTCTGACCATAATGCACATATTATTATTATATAAGGGTGTAGTTGTATTGTCTAACTGAGGTGACTTCTAGTATACACTGGTAGATTGTTTATTATCATCATCTCTGCATGTTGTTTGTAAGTTTCTGTGGACACTGATGGAATGTTTATATCACTATTCCCAGTCTATTATTTTAAATAAAATGTTAATTGAGCGATCAGGTGCCGAACATGCACCTATCTTTGTAATATGGTGTAGGAATCTTCCTGCACATCGCTGAACGACAACCGTCAGCTCCCACTTCTTCAAGAATGATGGTGGTTTACAGTTGTCTCCGAAAAAGGCAAGACTGTGGCATGAATATATCGGCCCACTGTAGTCTGGCACCAGTTATTGTCATCAACCAAAAACCTCTGAAATCAGAAGGATATGCCTCCTTCGTAATCAACCGCCTACAGTAATATTCAACAACCAGTACAGGCACATTACAAACAAACATGTAAGATCAGCTCATTACGACAATCCCTTTCACCAGTTTCTTTTGATGTGACCAGGTATACCAGTATTCCTCTCCCCTAATAGTTACAACGCCTCTGCAATTCCAGCAATAATCTGTTGTCCATACAATAGGATAGTGTATTATGCTCCTGATGATAATCATATATAATTTAGTTGGTCTAACACCTCTCTGATAGTCTTTCATATGCTGGATCAATCTCTAGACTCTGTTTTGAGTCTGCCATAGACTCACTTACTTACAGTCGTATGTTAGTATCTCACATTCAAATTTTATTTAAATAAAATGTTAAGAAAGTCAATCTTACCACAGATGCAAGGAAATAACACAAGTAAACGATGACTAGGCAATAGAATATGGCACATTTTCGATCTGCCCTATGTCCAGGCTTTTCCTATGTTAGAAAATTCTCCGCCTGCTCTCATCGATCTTGCTTTACACAAAATTGTATTGAAATGGCAGTGAACAGTTCTCGTTTCATGCCAATATCTACTGTTTTGTCCAATGGGACCATGTTTACATTTATTTTTGAATCTATCGTTTCAAATAACAACTCCCAATATGTTTCCAAGGCAAAATATATTTTTAGTTTTTAGGTCTACCAATCATACTTCGCCTTCCTTTAAAATCCAACCAAGCAAATATCCCGAACCTTTTAACCTCATCTACCCAAAGTCGATTTTTCAAAAACATTGCCATAAAAAAATACAAGCAGGCATGATCTTTCCGGACAGTCTGGTCGGATCCACCATAAGTATTATGGCTATAATTAGTTAATTAATGGACTATACTTTGCGTAACTACTTACCCTATTCTTTGTCAGCAAGTCCTAAGGTACACGAATATACAATTTATATGGGACTAGTTGGCTTGGTTCAGAAGTACACAGTCTTTTGTTTTTTTTCTCGAATTTTGGGGAAACCGCTAAGGCAAAGAGTGCAAGTTGGTTGTAGACTTAGAACCAATTGAGACGTGCTTTGCGTGTTATTGAGCCTTGTCACTTCTCGTTCCACAATGCATTTTAGGCAAATATTTTCTTAGAACTAGGAAAGTGATTGTTTATGTCAAGGACGAACTTGAAAAATTGGGTACCGTTTTGTTCGGCTATTCGTTAGCAAATAATGATCTGAAGGCGTAGGCGATACCAACCGTTCTAGCAGAAAATTATTTTGTACTTTCCTAACTTTGCCTTTATGCCCTATTTAGCTGCTATATTTATTAATTCAGATATTGCATTTAGAAAATCACTACAAATTATGAAATGTTCAATATGTGGTAAACTTGTGACTGGACTGGTTACTCTGGCCGAGAAGACTGCTAGGGTTGCATCTCGAGGCCACCGCACACAATCTGCATCACAAATGCCGTAGGAAAATTACCAAGGCTATGTGGCACAAATACAGTATATTTAATGTTACTTGAGACGCTGCTCAACAAGCAATTTTATAAATCCAGCCAATATATTATGGTCATTACATTTGCAGTCATTGGAAAAGTCTCTGTACAGTCGTAAGCTCAAAATACACTGTCCTTTGATAGACTTCAAAGTTTTATTAATTCAGACTCACTTGATACGCAGCATCCACTATCCCTTGAATAATATAGCTAGTTACATCTCAACATAAGTTAATATTGATGCATAGTGATGGTACATAATAGGGATTATGTGTCACAATATTATGTAAATTTCATGAGCTCAGAGACATACGTCCACTCGCCATAAGCTACACACATCGAAGACCCCGCAGACGATCTCTGACGTTTGCTCATCCAAACGTTCACGTCTGCCAAACTCCACCACGAGCAATGACGTCACTTTTCCTGTGGTTACCCTAGTACTACGTAAAATAAACAAACGAGAAGCCTTGTCGAACCATCTAATGATATCGACACCAAATGTTATGAATTTTACTCATAACACATATTTTAACCGCTGAATCTGTTTTCAATTAGCCTGGCATTATTACGATTCATCTGGCGGAACGTAAACAAGTCTGGGAGCGGCTCAGAGCAAAAAATGTAAGAGCTTAAATATGCCAAATAATTGGACGATGAAGGAGAGAGAGAAGGGCGTAAAAGTACATGCACACAACGTTTTGTGACAGTCCTTGAGATAAAAATTCTTTCACTTTACTTTCTTTTTAAACTTTCCGAACAAAACCCTGGATGCTTATTTCTACCAGACTGGAATCATTCACTGTTTAGGGCACAAGGTTGACAACCCAGGGCAAAAATCTCATCACTTTGATCCTCGCTAATTAGAAAACAGAAAACAGTTGATCTCGTATCTTATTCTCCTAGTTTTTGTTAAGGGGTTTTTTTAACTTGTTTTATTTGCGACAGTGTTGCATCTATTGAATTATTCAGCTGCTCTAACGATAGATAGGAAATTTCTAGTGAGAATCTTGCTACAGGATGTCCGGTAGAAGCTAAAAGATTGAAAAAGATGTTTTCTAACAGTGGGTAATGATGTGTTTCTATTATAAATCTATTTCTATGCCGGTGGATTGCAGTTTTTTTGCTTTCATAAACGAAGATAAGTGATACAATTTATATTTCTATTTCGCATTGGATTCATAATATACCCAACGCACATTAAATCGACGATTTTTATCTAAAGGTAATAAAGCTTTTCAAACAAGAAAATAATACTTGGGCACTCACAAACGCATTCTTCCAGACATTTTCAGTAAGGCATAATAGAAAACCAGTTTTGGCCGGAATGAAGTAATTTGAAGATAAAAAGCTTACGTTGCCAAAACACACAAGGAAGGAAAAGACGAAGCATGAAAAATGTGTCCTCTGCGAACTAGTCCAGTATAATAGTGAGTTTGAGGTCTAAATAAATATATAAGGTCGATTTGGAAAATCTAGTTTAAAAAATGTGCATACTTTAGTAATCCACTGTTAGATTTTACTAAATGGGAAATAAAATTAAAAGGTTTTGATTTTAGGACTAAGGGAGGTAAATCGTTGGTGGTGCGCCTTAAGAAAAAGGTCGTGGATTTGGCTAGAATATTGTCAAAATGTCGGCGGTTATGGTTTTAGAAATTTGCATACGCTATTACAAGTACTGCGAATAATGTGGGAGACAGCGTTTTTGACTTAGTTAGCAAAGGGAAATAAATTATTATTATGTCCCTTTGGGGTTTTTGTGAGTCCGAACAAGGGGAACGGAACAAGGTGCACGAGACATTTGTAGGAGTGTGTGAGCGATGTTAATCGAGAAGCTTCGAAGAAAATTGTAGTAATAAATCGGTGAAAATAATATAGTCAGTCAGATTTTGAACGCGCTTAGCGTAGGTTGGAGAGAATAGGATATATTAAAGTTGTGAAGTGGCGAGCGCTTTTTGAGAATTCATTCTGGCTAACAAGCCACTAAAGGTGGTTGGTGCTGTGGTTACAGTATTATACCAAGTTGTTTCCGGACGAAACAGCAAGTCGCTCGTACGCCACCATTCTAGAAGTTAGACATGTTTGTGTATATAAAGTCAAGGCATACAATTTGCCAGTTCAAGATTTCGTTATCAAGTTTCAAGACTACAAGTCTAACAGGTATGTGAAGTAAGCAACAGCGTTAACCTGTATAGCCCAGTGCAGCTTATAGACAGTTAACAACGTGTCAGCAGGGAACATAGACATAGGCGGAAATCTCCACCCCTGGCGGTTTAGGCCAGTCTTTCAAGAAACGCCATAATAGTTACTGTTGGGGCTGCTGCTGTGCGGTACATAGGAGGTTACATTTAGTAATCACGGTTATGGGCTTGCACAACGGAGCACTCCCATAAAATATAGTGAAAATATGCGGTACATCGTGTGGTACCACGTGATAGAGGTGACCCTGGGTTTTTCCAATGGTATGGCGGGAAAGAGAGATATGTGTTAAATGGCGGGAAAGAGAGACGTGTGTAAAATGGCGGGGAAAAAACGTGTGTAAAATGGCGGGAGAGAGATAAGTGTGTAAAATGGTGGGAAAGAGAGAGATGTATAAAAATGAGGGATAAAGTGAGATTGGGGGTGTGGCCGGTGAGTTTAGGCCAGGATGGCTGTGTTCTTTCAGTGCTGGAGCGGATTGAAGGTAATTTGTGTAAGCCTTTATAAGCAGGATATTAAATGTATGGAGAGAACTGTTATTAAAAAATTCTAGTTTGTGTGGAGGCAAGTGAAACTATTGCTGATTAGAGGTATGAGTAGTCGTGTTAATGAGTAGTTCACTGGACTGTTACGTAATTTAAGGCAGGTGCAGCTGAATATATTGTTTAAGGGTCATGTGGGGTTGAATACGTGATTTGGTTTAAAAACGTCCTGAAAGAACGAAGCCTGGGGATTTGGAAGCGCATGGCCTCTAATCTGATGGTTATTATGTTCAGTTGACATGCACCATATTCATCTGGTGTATCTGCATAATTACAACTGTGGAGTACCGTTGGGTTAATGTGTACAGATGTGCTCACTAACGGCGGTTGTCTCGAGTAAGGCTGTGATAATGTTTGTATGTATACAGTCAGATTTCTTACTTTCACCCCTAGTCAACTTTACTATTAAAGGTATGAACCCAGATATTTAACTAGGAAGATTAACCTATGAACGTCAAATACCATTCCACGAGAACAACAGTTCCATTGTACAGTGAGTAGGGTGGACAGACCCAGCCAAGCAAATACATAAACAAACAGATTTTCTCAACAAGTAACGTACTATCAGAGTGAGAACAAGACACAGTAGGGAAACGAAATGGTCCACTATTCTGAATTACAGCAATAATCAGATTAAGAAGCGAAGAATTTTGCAAGAACAGAATAAACGGTTATCGGACAATTATTTATTTCATGCAGCTACAACCACGTAGGCAAGTACGTGTCCAGCACTTGATGCAGTTAGACAGCTTGACTTTGACATGATTTTAGTGGAGAAGATGAGTCGAAATCCTACAGATGTTTAGAGGAATGTAATGCCCTAACAGCATTTGAATTTTCGTTATCTGAGGGGTGCGGTGACATATGTTAGGTCATTTGGCCGACTTGAGTCCGTCATCCATCGATGTTTCATGATGCTGTTGCCTTTTTTACGTGGAGCCTTAGACATCTCCAATCAACATAACCTAAATTGCTGAAGAGCAGTGATACGAATTTCCACAAAAGGACCAACATAACCATCAGCACGCACTGCCACATATGCGTACTGGTGCCTAGTTACCAGCCACATTGATAAAGGTGGATTTGAGCTGACCTTGGTAACTGAGGCCAACCCCTATCGACACTGGTATATCAGTGCAAGATGGGTAGGTGTCTTCAAGGAGTTGAATGTTGACTGTGGTGTTGTTGCAGTACTAACAGTTCACAGGATGTACTCCACAGTGCAACATTACGTCGCCTCAGAGTCATTAGAATATGGTAAAACTTCGCTTTGCCAAGTTTGTATACCGTGTTAGTGGACTCAACGCCACAAACACCAGTCATGATATGTTATCATGTCACGATGACACCAGCATAGTATAGCGAATGCAGCATTCAAAATCATATTAAACTGGATAGTCATGTAGGATTCAATACTCAATAGTTTGTATTGTAAACAGTTTATCATAAAGCTCTGGTTCATGAAGCTGTATCAATAATAATATAACTTCTGCAACAGTGTCAGCTGCAGATCTTCAATGTTCATAGACAATAATAAATGCTCCCTTTCTGATGCTAGCAGATCAGATGTATACAATAAGTCCGTTTACTGTCTGCACGTGAATAGCATACTGGGCATACAGGTCAAACCGACCTTTATAACGTTTCTAAGTCTAACCATCTGACTTGGACGTGATCTCTGATATAACGAATCCTGGAACACAGACAATAGTCTTGTTGGTCTAGAGCGACCCATATATATATAACTAGTTCAGGTATAAAGATACCGGTGGCGAAAATCCTAGTCAAAGTACCTCTCCATATTGAATCACACAGGCGAGCAAGGAGCGACAAAATGACGAACTTCTAGATGATAGCAAAAAGTTCGATACAAGAGGAATTACCTTTCTTCGGAAATCAACCACGAACATATGCCTCCAGGCAGGCTTGAATAATACTGGGAAATAGTCTAGTTAGTTAACTAACTCACAAAGACAATGTATTTCCCTCAGAAAATCACAAGACGCAGGTTGCGTCCGCTCGCTACTCAGACCATTTCTAAACTCCCAGCTGGGCGGAACACACAGAACGAACTCCCAGTTTTTGACATGCGCAGAACTCATCTACGTGAGTATCAATTCACACAAAGCAATTCTAAGAACATTCGAGATAAAAGTCTTACACAGTCGCGCCTTTTATGGTCATGAACAGAAGCGTTAAGACAGGTTTCAGACATCTACAACAGTTGACTGATACTACCAAATAAGGAGATATGGTCACGCTTCGTTCAAGAAATTATAGACCGAACGTGTCTCTATACAAGAGAAGGCAAACTCCTAAAAAATTGTAGTCTCAATAACTCGGGTTATGTCCCTTTGACTGTAAAAAACATAATACACACTTCAGTCAAAAAATGATCATACATACGAAAAATGATCATACAAAGACTTTGGAAAAAGTAATTATTTGTGCGTAACACAACTATGATATATAGGAATGAACTCTCTCAATAATACATCGGAAGGACGTAGGTGCCATAAGAGCTCTCTCTCATTTGTCCAAAACTCTGTTAAATTAGAATCCAATGAAGTGTTACCGACGAATTAAATGTCGTAGACTCACATAAGAGTGTAAACAATCATGCATGTTGATGTCACAACAAAACATGGAGAGCATTAAAAACAAGAATAAAACAGACTTTCCTAAGCAGGTGCTTCCGTAGAATACAAGGATTAAAATAGTATGACATGATCACTCATGTGAAACTATTGACACGAACCAGACAAGTGCTAGTGCAACGACAGAATGAACTTTATTTTCAAAGGGTTAAGAAATGGGCATGCAGGACCATCGAACATTATGTCCTTCCTTTCTCTCATCGTTTATACCAAATTCATTTATTCTCACATTCATTTTACAAATTAACTTCAAGTAATGGAACATTGTAAAACTAAAATAACAGAATACTCACATTCACAGTTTCAAATTACAATGAAGAAAAACATGTGGAATCGGTTACCACGACAAATGTAGGTAACTAAGAGCCAAGGATCCAGACCGCTAGGGTGGCCCAGAGTTCGCAGAGAGGAGAACATTAGACAATCCTTGGGGGACCCAGGACTAGATCGGAACAGGCTAGAAGGATGGTATGGCGTTCTCTCTGGCAAACCTCTACACCCCAGGGTAGAAGAGTAACGACTAAGTAAGTAGTGAGTAGAATATGTGGAATAGGAGATGAGAAAAAAACGATGGCGATGTGTAGGAAACTCAGTGGGGTAACATTTTGATAGCTTTACAATACAGTCCCTTCTCTGGAATCCCCAGGGTAATAGACCTTAGAAGATATGGAGAAGATAATTGGAGACAGATATGAAAGGAATGAGGAAGACATAGAAAGACCTTGAGCTGATGGCACGGGACAAGAAGACTTACTATTATTTTAAGGCCTATGCTCTATGGGGAACTGAAGAATGAAGAATGATTAAATGAATAAATGAATGAATGAATGAGTGAATGAATAGATGAATGAATGAATGAATAAATGAATGAATAAATAAATGAATGAATAGGTGAATGAATGAATGAAAAAATGAATGAATGAATAGATGAATAAATGAATGAATGAATGAATGATTGAGTGAATAAATAAATGAATGCATGAATGAATGAATGAATGCATGAATGAATGAATTAATGAATGAATAAATGAATGAATGAATGAATGAATGATTGAATGAATAAATGAATGAATGAATGAATGAATGAATGATTGGATGAATGAATGAATAGATGAATAAATGAATGAATGAATAAATGAATGAATGAATGAATGAATGAATGAATGAATGAATGAATGAATGAATGAATGAATGAATGAATGAATGATTCTTCTTCTTCTTTGATCCTTAGCCGCCGACCGTCAAAGCAGTCAGTGGCCATTACGCCTGGTGGCTTCTTGTAGGGCAACAACAAATTGATTCCACTCTGCTCGGTCGGCGGCCATCCTTCGTACAGTGCCCCAACTCTGGTTCATTCTTTGCACCTCAGTCTCCATAGTCCTCCGCCAAGTTGTTTTTGGTCGGCCTCTCTTTCGTTTTCGTTCAGGGGTCCATAGCTTAGCTGTTCTTATGATGGCATCGGGGTCTCTTCTGAGGACATGGCCAACCCAGCTCCAGCGTCTGCCAGCTATGTTGTTGTGCATGTCCTCTTGCTTGCTCCGAGCAAGCAGATCTTGGTTGGTGATGGTATTCAGCCAAAAGATTCGGAGAATTTTTCTTAGGCATGTTGTGTGAAAAGAGGACAATTTCGACATTTCCTTCTCTGTAACTCTCCAGCTCTCCGCGCCATAGAGAAGCACAGAAAGCACACAGCTCTGATATAATCCTAATTTTGTGCTTGTGCTGTACTGAGAGGACTTCCAGATGTTGTTTAGACTAAAAAAGGATGTTCTTGCTTTGTTCATTCTGTTTTTGATGTCTTTGCTTGCTCCGCATTCTGGTGTTACTATGCATCCTAGGTATGTGAAGGCATCTGTCTGTTCCAGTTGCTAATTCCTTACTGATATGGGCTCAGGGTTGCTCACATTGAGCGTCATGACCTCTGTCTTCTTTAGGTTAATGTTCAAGCCCACCTGCTGGCTATACTTATTAAGTCTATCCGTTTTTTCCTGGATGTGTTGATGTGAATGTGCTAGCAGTGCAATGGCATCTTCATATTCCAGATTTTCCAATGTAGAAAATGTAGTCCATCTTATTCCTCTTGGATTGCCCTCTGTTGTCTGGCGCATCACCCAGTCTATGACTGTTAAAAATAGAGTGGTTGATAAGGGGCATCCATGTCGTACTCCTGTCTTCACTTCAAAGGTTAGGTTGCTCTGCCCAATGCTACACGTAAAGTTGGCATAAAGGCTTTTCATGATTGACACTATGCAGCTTGGAATTCCATAAGCCCTCAGTATTTTCCATAAACTGTCCCTATGTATACTGTCAAAAGCCTTTTCAAAATCAACAAAATTAATGTACAGCTGTCTTTGCCATTCTGAGCACTGCTCTATAATGTTCCTGAGAGTGAATATATGATCTACACATCTTCTGCTCTTTCTAAATCCTGCTTGTTCTTTCCTCAGTTTGTGGTCTACTGCTTTTGAAATTCTCTGTATAATTATTCTGCCTAGTATTTTGCTGGGAACTGAGAGAAGAGTGATTCCTCTCCAATTATTGCAGTCTGCAAGATCTCCCTTCTTGGGCAATTTGACAATTTTTCCTTTTCTCCACTCTGTTGGTGTTGTCCCTGTTTTCCAGACTTGTGCAAATAGTGGTTCTAATAGTTCTGCTGCTAGCTCTGGGTCTGTCTTAAATAGCTCTGCATTTAAGTTATCATGGCCAGTAGCTTTTCCATTCTTTAACCCTTTGATTGCTGTGGTGATTTCTTCTTTTCATGGGATGTCTGTATTAACATCTAGATCATTTTCAGCCTCAGGAACGTTCAATTGTGTCTCTGGTGGTTCCTTATTCAGAGTGTCTCTGAAATGCTCTGCCTAGCTTGTTTCCTGTTGTGATAAATTTAACCGTGATACAACGTTAAAATATCTCCAAAGATAAAATGTAGGGATAAAAATAATGCGTAAGCTACTAGAAGACATGATCGCCCATGCCGCGGTTCACTACCCGCCATGGAAACTATTTTGTTAGACGTGAAGACAAAACGTTTACCCTTGGAGACGGGAGGGAACGGAGATCAAAAAGAAAAAATATGACTGAACACGTGCTTGAAACTAGCAAGGCTAAAAAGACGCAATTGGTGGGGAAAGGAAAAAAATTCACGTCCACAAGTTGACACAATGTAAAGAAATGGACAAAAGGGACCTTAGCTATTATACGCAACAGTCATTTCTTGGACGCTTTTACGATACTTAGTCCTTTTATTTGAATTCAGCGGCAAACGCATTACAGAAGATGCTCGAACATATTTCAAAAAAAAAAACAACTAACCTTGAAAAAGTAACTTTTTCTTAATAATAATGTTAGGAATATAAAACCTAGCTAGTCTGATAGCCCATCTTGAGCAGAGAAATAATATGCTTTCATTTATACAGACGGATAGATAATAATGAAGATATTGACAAAAGACTGTGTTGTTCATAACAGACGAGCGACTGCACTGTTAAAAAAAATGTCACTAATTTTCAAAAATTGCGGCCTTGAGACTCAAGTGCTAAAATCTAGTTGGAATGAAAGAGAGGGGGAAATAGTGGAAAAATTGTGGCTAAAAATAACTCTAGAGACCGATTCGTGTAGAAAGGCATGTAGAACCAAGCGTGTTTTTTTATGAAAAAGCAAGTAGAGACAGACGGACCAACAGACAATAATACATACTTGACTGAGGTATGACTGAATTGACTTTTGGTTGGAGGTTTGAAATTTGAAAGGGGGGAAGTCGGTGATTGGCCACAGATAATCATATTATCGGCGCACAGACCCGCATTTTTGCCATTCAACATAAATTGTCCATTAGTAGACACAGTAATTCTTCAGTGGTGTAGTTCCCAGAAGCTAATTGCAATATTTAGAGGGACGCCATACTAGAGCCAGCAGCTCAGCTGAGTTTTGCTAGAATATAACTGTGTTCTCTATTCATAATTCTGGTAAGAATGAAAGTATTTCTTTGTATATTTTAATATTGTTTAATGTTTCGAGTGCTTTGATACTGCCATATCAAAATCTAACCCTTACAACAAGTAAGGATTCGCTCTAGATCCCCAGCCCAAGTTCAGGGTCTAGAGACAAACAAAATACATAAACGCCAGCAAGGATTATGAAGGGCGGATCAAGTGTTGAGATCAGTGGAACATATCACCTAATTTATTCAATAGCAGGAAGCTAATGAACATATTTCAGAATATGTAGTCTTGGGGAACTAGTACTATGTGAAACCAACTTGGTAAGATGTGCTGTATGGTCAGAGAGATCTGACCCCGTCTATGTGGTGTTGTTGTGTAGTGTTGTGTGTAGAAGTGGCTCAGGAGGTAGAGTTCTGACACATGACCCAATACTTTTGTTGCAGAAGTGTGAGTTTCTGTTTGGCACCAAAGTGGTGTCAAATGCTGTGTTGATATATACAAGTGTGGACCAGTGCAGTCTAGTATTTTGTCAGAGCAGCCTTATATTGCCCCCAAGCACGGAGAGGTGGGGCCACCAGATTCCAGCACCAGAACTACTCAGTCAAGATACGTGAGCGTCTGGCCTGCTGGACCTTCACCAACTTATTTACTAAATAACACACCAACTATATTACCATCACTAGAACCCACAAAATTTTTGGGAAATAAAACTTGTATTACTCCCATCAGTGAAGGGACAATGTTTGGTAGTCATAGACAGGGAGTGATGATATCACCCCAACAGCATATCTAGAAATAAGTTCTCCTGGGACTATCTTAAGATAATTACTATTAACCAGTCATTTGAAATACATATGTACACATTTTCCATTTTATTATGACATATATTCATGCATTTCATTCATAATTTCAAAACCTTTCATATGTTCTGACCAAAATAAAACCTTGGTTCAGAACAAATAAACGTAAAGAAAATTTAATATAAAAATTTAAACAGCTTGAGTTAGTTCAGTGTATTATAAATTTTATTAATATTATTAGACTTATTAAATATCTGTGTGTGTGTGTGTGTGTGTGTATGTAATCTACCACAACACATTACATATCAGTACCCTAGATTTTAACGTAGCCACATTCATTAGTAAAAAAGATATGTGTGAGGTCGTAAGTGGTAGCAAGAAGGGCCTTCTGTAAATTCACTGCTACATTTATCTCAGGAGCCTTCACAGCTGACCTCATACATCACACTAGGTAATATCAACCATACAATACCATCAAACCCACTACACCTGTCCCTCTACTGTTGTGATGAGATTTCCTTGCTTATCTCTTACTAATGTAATATTGTTTGCACCTCGTTTTCCACTGATGATTTTAGTTATTTTGTATACTATGCTTTGTTCATTTCTCAGTGCTGCGTCTTCTGCCTGTCTTGCAAGGTCATCCAGAAATGTCCTTTTGTTAGCACGGGTATGACGTTTAACTTCTTTGTCCAGCTGACTGTACTGTTCACTATATATTGCCTTTAACCTGGGAGACTTAGCTTCTGTTTTCTTTCTTTTCACTTCCTTTCTCTTCGCTATAGTGTTTAGCGTATCTAATGTTATCCAGTCTTGGCTCTTTCTTTCCTGGAATCCCAAGCATGACTTGCTGCTTTCCTTGTATATTGTTGAGATGGTGTTGCATCTCTGGTCAACATCATCGGTCTCTGTTCTTTCCTGGCTTTTGATAATCTCATATCTTCTCTTTACGTCGACCACGAATGCTTTTCTGGTGAGGGGATCCTTCAGTTTCGTGATGTTGTATCTTTTCTTGTTTGACTGCAAATGGTCCAGCATCTCTGCGTTTCACTTTCAGTCTTGCTACTACTAGGTGATGATCACTTCCCACTTCTGCGCCTCTTCTTACTTTCACGTCTTTTAGTGCATGTCTCCATCTGCCATTGATCATTATGTGATCTATCTGGTTTCTGTCTCTTGCGTTTGGTGATTCCCATGTAAACTTGTGCACTTCCTTGTGTGGAAAAAGTGTTCCTCCAATGACCAGGTTGTTAATACTGCAGAAGATTATTAATTTGTCCGCATTCTCATTTACTGTTCCACTGCCGCATTTCCCCATTACTCTTTCGTTATAATTATTGTGTGCTCCCACTTTCGCATTTAGGTCTCCCATTACTATAATGAGATCGTACCTGGGTGTAGTTTCCATTTCTTTTTGTACCTGTTGATAGAACTCGTCCTTGATCTCTTCATCGCTGTCGTTTGTTGGTGCATAGCATTGTATAATTGTGGTGTTGGTGAACCTCCCTCTTAGTCTTGCTCTTATCAGTCTGTTGTTGATGGATTTCCATTCCAGTAAAGACCTTTCCATTCCTTTCTTCAGGATAATGGCTACACCTTCGTTGAGCTGATCATCCTCCCTGCCAGAATAAAGTACTGTTTCCCCTGTAGCTGTTTTTATTCTCCCCTTACCTGTCCATCTGCTCTCGCTTATTCCCAGGATATGTATCTTGTAGTTCCTCATCTCTGCTGTGATTTGTCTCAGCTTTCCTGCCTTATTCATAGTTCTGACGTTCCAAAAATCAATTCTGGTTTCGATTTTTGCGGTTGGGGCATCCGTTTTCATGCCAGTGGCTTCCTTTCGGCTTTCACCACTGTCAGTCATACGAGCCTGAGACTCCGGATGTCCGTCCCGCAGCACAGTTTTTCCATTTATTGTTGTTTCCGTAACGTGCGATTTTTTTACATAGACAGGGGTGTCGGCCCTGTGCTAAAACCCCCAACCTGGAGGACCAGAGTACCAGCTTTTGTCTGACCCTTACCCACGCAGACCAGTCCAGCTTGGTTGAATCTACCACTCCAGGAGTAAATCTCCCACTGGCATAGCTCTGGGGATTGTCAGGGTACACAAGCTGCCATACCGCTGCAAGGTATAGGTACCATTGATGGCAAATGAATGAATAAATGAATGAATGAATGAATAAATAAATGAATGAATGAATGAATGAATGAGTGAATGAATAAATGAATGAGTGAATGAATGAATGAATGAATGAATGAATGAATGAATGAATGAATGAATGAATGAATGAATGAATGAGTGAATAAATGAATGAATGAATGAATGAATAAATGAATGAATGAATGAATGAATGAATGAATGAATGAATGAATGAATGAATGAATGAATGAATGAATGAGTGAATGAATGAATGAATGAATGAATGAATGAATGAATAAATGAATGAATGAATGAATGAATGAATGAATGAATGAATGATTCTTCTTCTTCTTTGATCCTTAGCCGCCGACCGTCAAAGCAGTCAGTGGCCATTACGCCTGGTGGCGTCTTGTAGGGCAACAACAAATTGATTCCACTCTGCTCGGTCGGCGGCCATCCTTCGTACAGTGCCCCAACTCTGGTTCATTCTTTGCATCTCAGTCTCCATAGTCCTCCGCCAAGTTGTTTTTGGTCGGCCTCTCTTTCGTTTTCCTTCAGGGGTCCATAGCTTAGCTGTTCTTATGATGGCATCGGGGTCTCTTCTGAGGACATGGCCAACCCAGTTCCAGCGTCTGCCAGCTATGATGGTGTGCATGTCCTCTTGCTTGCTCCGAGCAAGCAGATCTTGGTTGGTGATGGTATTCAGCCAAAAGATTCGGAGAATTTTTCTTAGGCATGTTGTGTGAAAAGAGGACAATTTCGACATTTCCTTCTCTGTAACTCTCCAGCTCTCCGCGCCACAGAGAAGCACAGAAAGCACACAGCTCTGATATAATCCTAATTTTGTGCTTGTGCTGTACTGAGAGGACTTCCAGATGTTGTTTAGACTAAAAAAGGATGTTCTTGCTTTGTTCATTCTGTTTTTGATGTCTTTGCTTGCTCCGCATTCTGGTGTTACTATGCATCCTAGGTATGTGAATGCATCTGTCTGTTCCAGTTGCTAATTCCTTACTGATATGGGCTCAGGGTTGCTCACATTGAGCGTCATGACCTCTGTCTTCTTTAGGTTAATGTTCAAGCCCACCTGCTGGCTATACTTATTAAGTCTATCCGTTTTTTCCTGGATGTGTTGATGTGAATGTGCTAGCAGTGCAATGGCATCTTCATATTCCAGATTTTCCAATGTAGAAAATGTAGTCCATCTTATTCCTCTTGGATTGCCCTCTGTTGTCTGGCGCATCACCCAGTCTATGACTGTTAAAAATAGAGTGGTTGATAAGGGGCATCCCTGTCGTACTCCTGTCTTCACTTCAAAGGTTAGGTTGCTCTGCCCAATGCTACACGTAAAGTTGGCATAAAGGCTTTTCATGATTGACACTATGCAGCTTGGAATTCCATAAGCCCTCAGTATTTTCCATAAACTGTCCCAATGTATACTGTCAAAAGCCTTTTCAAAATCAACTAAATTAATGTACAGCTGTCTTTGCCATTCTGAGCACTGCTCTATAATGTTCCTGAGAGTGAATATATGATCTACACATCTTCTGCTCTTTCTAAATCCTGCTTGTTCTTTCCTCAGTTTGTGGTCTACTGCTTTTGAAATTCTCTGTATAATTATCCTGCCTAGTATTTTGCTGGGAACTGAGAGAAGAGTGATTCCTCTCCAATTATTGCAGTCTGCAAGATCTCCCTTCTTGGGCAATTTGACAATTTTTCCTTTTCTCCACTCTGTTGGTGTTGTCCCTGTTTTCCAGACTTGTGCAAATAGTGGTTCTAATAGTTCTGCTGCTAGCTCTGGGTCTGTCTTAAATAGCTCTGCATTTAAGTTATCATGGCCAGTAGCTTTTCCATTCTTTAACCCTTTGATTGCTGTGATGATTTCTTCTTTTCATGGGATGTCTGTATTAACATCTAGATCATTTTCAGCCTCAGGAACGTTCAATTGTGTCTCTGGTGGTTCCTTATTCAGAGTGTCTCTGAAATGCTCTGCCTAGCTTGTTTCCTGTCCCTCTACTGTTGTGATGAGATTTCCTTGCTTATCCTCTTACTAATGTAATATTGTTTGCACCTCGTTTTCCACTGATGATTTTAGTTATTTTGTATACTATGCTTTGTTCATTTCTCAGTGCTGCGTCTTCTGCCTGTCTTGCAAGGTCATCCAGAAATGTCCTTTTGTTAGCACGGGTATGACGTTTAACTTTTTTGTCCAGCTGACTGTACTGTTCACTATATATTGCCTTTAACCTGGGAGACTTAGCTTCTGTTTTCTTTCTTTTCACTTCCTTTCTCTTCGCTATGGTGTTTAGCGTATCTAATGTTATCCAGTCTTGGCTCTTTCTTTCCTGGAATCCCAAGCATGACTTGCTGCTTTCCTTGTATATTGTTGAGATGGTGTTGCATCTCTGGTCAACATCATCGGTCTCTGTTCTTTCCTGGCTTTTGATAATCTCATATCTTCTCTTTACGTCGACCACGAATGCTTTTCTGGTGAGGGGATCCTTCAGTTTCGTGATGTTGTATCTTTTCTGTTTGACTGCAAATGGTCCAGCATCTCTGAGTTTCACTTTCAGTCTTGCTACTACTAGGTGATGATCACTTCCCACATCTGCGCCTCTTCTTACTTTCACGTCTTTTAGTGCATGTCTCCATCTGCCATTGATCATTATGTGATCTATCTGGTTTCTGTCTCGTCCGTTTGGTGATTCCCATGTTAACTTGTGCACTTCCTTGTGTGGAAAAAGTGTTCCTCCAATGACCAGGTTGTTAATACTGCAGAAGATTATTAATTTGTCCGCATTCTCATTTACTGTTCCTCTGCCGCATTTCCCCATTACTCTTTCGTTATAATTATTGTGTGCTCCCACTTTCGCATTTAGGTCTCCCATTACTATAATGAGATCGTACCTGGGTGTAGTTTCCATTTCTTTTTGTACCTGTTGATAGAACTCGTCCTTGATCTCTTCATCGCTGTCGTTTGTTGGTGCATAGCATTGCATAATTGTCGTGTTGGTGAACCTCCCTCTTAGTCTTGCCCTTATCAGTCTGTTGTTGATGGATTTCCATTCCAGTAAAGACCTTTCCATTCCTTTCTTCAGGATAATGGCTACACCTTCGTTGAGCTGATCATCCTCCCTGCCAGAATAAAGTACTGTTTCCCCTGTAGCTGTTTTTATTCTCCCCTTACCTGTCCATCTGCTCTCGCTTATTCCCAGGATATGTATCTTGTAGTTCCTCATCTCTGCTGTGATTTGTCTCAGCTTTCCTGCCTTATTCATAGTTCTGACGTTCCAAAAATCAATTCTGGTTTCGCTTTTTGCGGTTGGGGCATCCGTTTTCATGCCAGTGGCTTCCTTTCGGCTTTCACCACTGTCAGTCATACGAGCCTGAGACTCCGGATGTCCGTCCCGCAGCAAAGTTTTTCCATTTATTGTTGTTTCCGTAACGTGCGATTTTTTTTTACATAGACAGGGGTGTCGGCCCTGTGCTAAAACCCCCAACCTGGAGGACCAGAGTACCAGCTTTTGTCTGACCCCTACCCACGCAGACCAGTCCAGCTTGGTTGAATCTACCACTCCAGGAGTAAATCTCCCACTGGCATAGCTCTGGGGATTGTCAGGGTACACAAGCTGCCATACCGCTGCAAGGTATAGGTACCATTGATGGCAGATGAATGAATGAATGAATAAATGAATGAATGAATGAATGAATAAATGAATGAATGCATGAGTGAATGAATAAATGAATGAATGAATGAATGAGTGAATGAATGAATGAATGAATGAATGAATGAATGAATGAATGAATGAATAATGAATGAATGAGTGAATGAGTGAATGAATGAATGAATGAATGAGTGAATGAATGAATGAATGAATGAATGTGTGAATGAATGAATGAATGAATGAATGAATGAATGAATGAATGAATGAATGAATGAATGAATGAATGAATGAATGAATGAATGAATGAGCATAACAGAACTGTTCTTAACACTTTATGAACCGACATTCAATTATCTAGAAAGTCAAGTTCATCGTTCAACCAATATGTGTCCTATCTATCGCCAGTGTCTTCTCTCTTGTTCCACTCGCACTTGTCTGGCTCTTGTCATCATTTCCACATTGGTGACCTGTTCAATGTTGCTTACATAAAATGTAGGTCAATACGCAATCAGATGCTGGTATCTTTGCCAGCTTAACATTAGTCGAGCTTGGCATGTATCATGATAAATCGGCTACTCAGCCACTGTGATTGGTAGAAACACAGACTAATAGAAAAAAAGCTGTCATATCGGCCAACTTGCTATCGATTCGTCTACCGTGTCTCATGCAGGTACTAAAATTTAACCGCTTCCACAAACCATTACACAAAACCCTGACCCTATTTTAAGTTTTCTCCGACAGCTGTGAAGCCGTACATTAAAACAAGAAAACACCAAATTATCGCCCACAAACTCTGCAGATTCATATACAGCCATCCCTACCGTGCTCCCACTCAACTAGACTCATTCCTGTCTTACATTTTAGACCAGTGTTTCTCAAGAGGTGTGCCGTGCCACATTAGTGTGCTGCCGGGCCTATCAAGGTGTGCCGCAAACATTTTGTAAATTTACTACATAAAGTATATGTTTAGTTATTAATTAATGTAAAACTGATCTTACAGCTTTAATTCATTCAATTATAATTGGAGCCATTAACTGCTTTGAACAAAAATATATACTAGCCGCCATTAAAAAACGCATCGCATTAGTTTATGAACCGCAACTCGTTGTGCTAAATTTAAAATACATGAAACCACTGATTTTACTTTTCTGATCCATTTACTAACCCAAATTTGCTGTATTATTAAACATGAGACAATTCAGAACCGGCTCCTAAGCAGTTGTCAACCCTAGGTGTAAAAACAAAAGTCGCACTCACCGTCATTCAGTCACAGCCTTCATTAATACCGTGTATGACCCCCTACAGCATCAATACAGTCTTGGCATCGGCGTCTCCGTCGCACAGTGCTTGCGCTGACAAGTCTCCGAGTGCCAGGTGTATGAGCTGCTGTCTTAGTTGCTGTTTGGAAGCGATTGCGCAGATGTAACAATAGAATTTGGCGATCTTGAGCTAGTGTTGTTACACGAGGTTGACCAAGCCTGGGACGGTCATTGGTGGTACCTGTCGCCCGAAATCGCTGGTTCAGCCTCACTATAGTGGACTGGTCACAATTGAAATGTCTGGCAACTTCTCTGGTCGCCATTCCACTGCTGAGCATACCAACAGTTTGCCATCGCTCTTGTGACGACAGTCGAGGCATGACAAAATTATTAACAGACTTTCTTCCGATGAAAACAGATAATAGCTTTTTACTCGCTGAAACTTGACTAATGCGTGTGCCAAATTTCAATGTGATTCGACTTTTAATAAAGCCAGAATTTATCAAAAACCTTGTTTTGCACGTGAAGCACGCAAAATTTGAAGTAAACATCACATCGACAGTAAAGTGGGAATACATGAACTTCATCACTTGCACACTTTCGGGGTTTGAAAATCGCTCACTTGCATAAACATTTCAACGGTGAAAACATGTCACGATTTCGATGCGTTTTTAAGGCGGCTAGTATATATATTTCAAAATTATTTTAAACAATTAAGAGAAAATCAAATTGAGAGTTTTCTTTATACTAAAGTACCCAAAAATTAGGGTATTTAATTTAGTATATATCACTGTAATTTTTTTATTCAGGCGTGGGATCAGATATCATCATCATCTCAGCCCGTAACCCGTCATGGGTCGTAGGGGTGCCATGGTGGAAGCATCAGCAGACAGGGTCCTCCACTGCTCTCTATCCTCAGCAATGCGTACAAGTGTGGAAAAACCGTGCCCTGCCCATTCTTTGATGTTATCAGCCCAGGATTTTCTCTGCCTTCCTCTTCTCCGTTTACCTTCGACTGTTCCCTGAAGGATCGTTTTCGAAAGGGAGTCATGACGAGTTACATGCCCAAACCAGGCAAGCTTTCGACGTTTCACTATTGACAAAAGTGGTTCTTGGTGGCCTGCATAGGTGTTTATCTTCTCTCTAACATAGACATTTGTTTTGTGCTCTTTATAGCAAATGCGCAAAATTCTTCTATAACATTTATGCTCGAAAGCCTGAATCCTTCGCTCCGTATCTGCAGCGAGTGTCCAGCCCTCACACCCATACAAGAGAATAGATAATACAAGTGATTTGTATAATTTGATCTTCACAGGAATACTGATGTTAATTTTCCAGATCACATTCAACCTTGTCATGACAGCTGAGGCCATCTCAAGTCTTGTCTTGATTTCTTTACTTGATCTTCCATCACTACATATAGTGGACCCGAGATATTTAAAGGTGTTAACTTCTTCTAACGTTTGCCCATTTAACGTAATGTTGGTCGGAACATGTTTCTTATGGCTATTCACCAATATCTTGCTTTTTTCTATATTAATTTCCATCTCATACGTTCTTGTTACTTTCTCCAGTCTAGAGGTAAGGTCTTGAAGTTCTGATTCTGATCCAGCTATCAGATCAATATCATCAGCAAAACGTAGGTTGCACAGAGGTTGGCCTCCAATCGATATGGTTGATTTATAATCGTAGAGAGCCTCCTGCATAATATGTTCTAGATAAATATTAAAGAGCACTGGGGACAGGATACATCCCTGCCGAACTCCTACAGTTGTTTTGAAAAATTCTCCAATGTCGTTGCTTGCAAAAACAGCACTGCTTGCGTCCTTGTATAGTGCTTCAATGATATCTATGATGTTGGTATCAAAATTGAATTTTCTCATTACTTGCCATAAGCCTTCATGCCAGACTCGATCGAAGGCTTTTGTGAAATCGATGAAGTTATGGTATAAATCGTGTTGATGTTGGAGATGTTTTTCGATAAGTAATCTAATATTGAAGATTTGTTCTGAGGTACTTCTTTTTGGTCTAAAGCAAGCCTATTCCTCTGACAAGATTTCTTCTGATTTCTGTTTTATTCTGTTCAAAAGTATCCTTAACATCACCTTACTTGGATGACTAATAAGGCTAATGGTTCTGTAGTTCTTGCACATTTTTAGATTTCCTTTCTTTGGAAGCGGTATTACTAATGACTGCGTCCATTCTTTTGGCCATTTTTTTGTACTCCATATCTTCTGGCAAATTGTTGTCATGATTTTTACTATATCTGGTCCTCCATATTTCAAGAGCTCTGCTGGGATATTATCCACACCCGGTGACTTCCCTCCTTTCATCGAACATATAGCCTCTTCCACTTCTTCCCGTAATATTGCTGCATTTCCGAGTTCCCTGTTTTCGCACTTAATGTTGTTTAATATGCCTAAGTCAGTGTCAAGTTTACAGTTATATAATTCTTTACAATATTCTGTCCACCTTCTCATTACAGCTGTTTTTTCACTGAGCAGAGCCCCATTGCTATCTTCTATGACAGTTACCCTGGGCTGTTGGGATTTTGATAGTTTTCTTAATGTGTCAAAAGCTGCCTTGCTGTTACCTTTTATTAGGTAAAGGAAGGTAAAGGAACCCGTTACACGCCCATTTAGGCATATTGGGAATATGGTGTTAGGCCCATATTATCTTGACCGTCGGCACACGAGGGGTGATGTGGTCGGCATCACGCCGGCCGCCTTAACCTTCCCAGAGTAGCTCTGGTACCCATTTGGGGCTGGGTCGACCCAGGAGCCGTTTGTGGCCTAAAAATTTTTCCGCCTCATCTGGGGATCGAACCATAGACCACTGCGCTAGGAAGCCAGTGCACTAACCACTATGCTACCGCGGCTCCCTTTGATCAGCTACCCATTTTTCTTTGGCCTGTTTCATTTTCTTCCTAATATTTTTATTCACCATACTGTATTGCCACGCTGCTTCAGGAACCTCTTTCTTAACCTTTTTCATTTCCCGCCGTGTATCACATAACTTCAGAATGTCATCTGTAACCCATGGTTTGTTTATTTTCTTTCTTTTACCAAGTATTTATGTTGCTGATTCAATGAGCACGTCTTTCATGTTCTCTGTGATTGAGTTGATATCATCCTCCAAAAAATTGAGAGCTGCGAATTTTCCCCCAACAGTTGCCTCAAAGATTCCCGCGATTTCTGGATCTTTCAGTTTGTCTAAATTGAATCTTAACTGAGAACATCTGTTTTGATTATAGTTCTTTTTAAGTTTAAGCTTGAGCGTCATCAATACCACGTCGTGATCACTACCAATGTCGGCGCCAGGAAAAGTCCTAGTCTTGGCTTTATTAATACTGGACTTGAATCCTTTGGATACAAGAATAAAATCAATTTGGCCATGTATCTCAGTTTTTGGGGCATGCCACGTTGTTCTTCTTGATAACTTATGAGGGAATAGTGTATTTGCAACGGTTAGTTTATAGTTGCTGGCAAATTCTAGTAGCCTTAGTCCTCGATCGTTGGTTTCACCTGTCCCAAATCTCCCCACTGTACCAGCCCAGTGACCGTATGCATCTGGCCCTATTTTAGCATTCCAATCACCTAACACGATGAGAAGATCTTTCTTTGGAATTTTCTTAATTGCTTCATCCAGATTGTCATAAAATGTATCAATTGCCTCATCCTCATAGTCAGTAGTGGGGGCATATACCTGTATGATGGAGATGTTCTTTGATGTGCTGCAATACGAATGGTGATAAGCCTGCTATTTATTGGGGTGCAGCTGATGACAGAGTTCAATCTATCTTTATGCACGATAAAACCTACTCCATGCTGATGTTTAGACTCATCTCCACTAAACCAAATTTTGTGACCATCATCCGTTATTGATTCACCTAATCCTGTCCATCTGACTTCTGCTAGGCCCAGGATGTCCCACGAGTATCTAACAAGTTCATGTGTTAGTTCTTTGACTTTTTTACACGCATATAGCGTGCGTACATTCCAAGTTCCAACAACAAAACTTTCTCTTGGAAGTTTCAAAACAGGTGTTTTTACCCCATTCGCTGACTTATCACTCTCAAGGGGCAATGAGAGCGCGGTCGTTGTTAATCCGGGCATCGGCCGATCCGGCAAATTATTACTGAGTTGACTTTCCATCATAGCATTTCAGTGGTCAAGAGGTTTCCTTGGCGGTGCCCATCTCCTCTCCAAGTATCCTTGCAGGTACATACAAAAATGTACCTGGAGCAGTAACAATAGCCCTCAATAAATCTGTAATGTTTTGAAACACTGTCCGATCGACACATCACAAAACCGCCATCTTGGCTACTTGTATCAACACAAACAGCGAACTCACATGATAGGCAAACTTGATGTTTTCATCTTTAAAATACTTAGCAACATAATCCAGAAAAAGCCAAACACACTACAAACTCATACAGCCTTAATAAGGGCTGTTACCACTGATGCAGACTCCAAAACGACGACATGAAATGCACAACACAAAAGTGCGGCCTACCACGCCGCCATCTTGACCTACATATCAGATAGGTGTGCCGCAAATTTTTAGAAAACTGAAAAAGTGTGCCGTGAACACAAATAGTTGAGAAACACTGCTTTAGGCATTCCTAACGATCTGTAATGAAACCCTCGCTGATACTTTAATCACTAAAAGTGACAACCCGATGCATCTATAACCATCGCGGAATGGGATACATCGCTGAATACCGCTAAGTCTATTATTTCGTGATTGAACCCTTCAATCATTCTATCAGTCAAAGTACTGTCAAAGGTTAAAATGGCCCTTATACCTACAGCGTTTATAATTTATGTCTAAACGCTGCATGTCTGTGGTAAAGGTCACTTAATGGAACAATGACTCATGCATTAAAAGGGACATATGAAAATTAGAGATATGTAAATCGGATAACTAAAAATCGTATAGTTTATTAACTGTACAAACAAATCACTTTACAATGACGCCAATGCGCAATAGTTGAAGAATCATTAATTATCAAGCCGCAACATGGCGGAAAGAAAAACAACCAGGTAGATATCAACCTTACACTAAAACCCTTAATTAATACAGTTGATCTTAAATGCAACATGGCTTACAGATACTGAATATCACTTGCATTCAATTACGGACACAACCATGAATCAGAGGAACCACAAAGCAGAGCTAAGGTCCACACAGCCGAACTCGGGCCCTGTCCGGTATCGAATGAATCCAAAGTCGCTACCTCGTTTTTGGTGCCCAAGGGAGCATACATTCTTGATAGAATCTTGTGATCACGTGCACTGGCCATCTAACTTGATCGGACATGTCAAAATATGGTCGTGGCAGACAATCGTTGAGTTTACCTTAACACTTGTCAATAACGAACGAACGAACGAAATCTTTATTTCATCAGGGTAAAGAAATAGGCATAATTGCCTTTTTACATTTCTGCCCTGCCATACAATTTTCAGCGTTTTACAAATTAAAATATTAACAACTTCAGACAGGATTAATTAATATTATCATCACAATCAGAAACTGAGCATACACAAGTACATTTACTCATAGTCATTAACACACAAGGAGAGATGGTAGAGAGAGAAATAGAGAGGAAGAGACAGAGAGAGAGAGAGAGAGAGAGAGAGAGAGAGAGAGAGAGAGAGAGGTCAAGCAATAAAGCTACTTAATATTAAAAATTCAATTTAAAATTAAAAATATTACAATGTCAGTTAAATGCTCGTGGAAACGTTGAAATAACTGAAACAGAATTGTCGTTAAATGTGTGTCCAAGATTTTATGACATGTGAATGCAGATGTCTTTTGAATGAGATGTAATTATCAGTTTTGACAGACTTGGGTAGGGAATTCCATGCTAAAGCACCTGCATAACTAAAACAACTTCGGAAGAGGTCAGTTCGAGGTTTTGCAAGGTCCAAAAGTAGGTCGCCACGTAAAAACATATGGCAGTATTTATAGCGAAAGAACATTTTCAAGTATGAAGGCGTTCTGCCGTGTAAAATTTGATGCACAAACAGGAGATCTTGGAAGAAGAAGAATTTGTTAAGAGGAAGAACATTCACCTGTGAAAATAGCTGAGCACTGGGAATGTTATCATTCAGGCAAATATGTCGTAGCGCCCTTTTATGTAGGGATTCTAGGCGTTTCAAAAATGACAAGCCACAGCGACTCCAGATATTTGAGCAATAAGAAAGGTGACTAAATATGTGCATAATAGAATATAAGTCTAGAGTGCGAACATAAAAAATTTTTGATTTTTGAGAGTTGAAACAATTTTTGTGAAATAAATTTGAGATAATATTGTGAGATATTTTTTATTTAAAAAATAATTTATCTCAAATAAGATAAATTGTCAGGGTTTGCTTTATTTTCATCTAATCTCCCTTGCAATTGAACAAACAGTTCCCTCACTTTCCTGAAAGGTTTCATCTTGCTCCAGTCTGCTCTCTTATTGTGTATTTCTGAGTCTATTCCTTATGTTATTAGTCATACTTAGGGTTGTATGGGTCTCACAAACTGGAAGTTTCTGCATCTATTGTGGTGGATTTTGATGTTAATTGGTAAAATGGGAATTTTATGCAGATGTGAGGTCAAGCTGTGAAGGCCCCTGAGTCTAATAGATAATAGGGTTTGTGTTTTCAGGGGACCTGTCTGCTACCACCCTACGACCTCAACCTGCGACGTATTTTATCCTAAGTATAATACTGGTGTATGTCTGTTATCTGGCTAGTGTCTAGGGTAATGTAAAATGTGCTGTAATAAAATGACAACAAATACACCTAAGAACTCTATGAAAAGTAATTAACAACACCCAGAGTTAAGTTTAAAATGTTAAATCTTTTTTTTACAATTTATTGTTCCAGTATCACAATTTTGTGTACACTGGAATATTGAAACTCAAAATGATAATTCAAAGTATTTACATAAAATTAATTCAATTTATAACTGAGTATATTATTTTTCCCAACTTTAATTAAATATGTCAATCTGGAACAGTGTCAATTTACTCTTGCTCCTATGAATGGGTATTGATTGAACGAACGTCAGTCTTCATCATAATCTGAATGATCTAATACACATTTCGGAAATGAGAGTAGTTGAGTTTGATATATCAAGTGCCCGGAGACGATTTCTTAACTTAGTGTCCTCTGGTATACAGGATGAATTATGTTCACATCACCAGCTTCCACTGCCAAGTCAGGATTCTGCTCTTGAAATATAATAAGGAGGCACACAGTCGATACTGCCTCAATTCTTTAGATGCAGAAGTATATACAGGTATAGGTAGACCTGGGCTCACTTCGAGTCATAGATGAAACCCGCATCAGAGAAATATTAACACCAATAAGTTTGATTTGCGATAAATATGGTCAAATCCAGGTCGCTTGCTGGTGCAGATCAGCAAAACAAGATCGTACTAATATCTTGTCTTCACACAACTTTAGTGTAATACAAATTTTTTTCAAGTGGCGAATTGCACTACCTTCAAACCAGTTTTATTCCTCCGTTAGTATATTAGACTCCAGCCAATCAGGGACTGTTAGGCTTCTAGCGTCCTTTTCTTCAAAACTAAACTCATTTTTCAAATCTTGGACTACCCTACCCTTTCCCAATATCTGTCAAGCTGAGAAAGATGTAGTCTGTTAGTCCATCTGTTTTCTGTCAATATCTCCTTTATTTATTGAGTGTTTCAAATTCTGATAAATATTTATTGATCCTCTTCCTGTCTGTCATAGAGTGCTTATATTTTTATACGTTTATTTATTATATTTACTATTATCGTTTTTCTTATTCAATTCTTCAAATAACATATTTTCCTATCTACGGTAAGATACATTAACACTTTACTCTTCTATTACCCAATTAATGTCATTGTATTCGTCCCTGTCTTTTATTTTAGCATATAAGAGAATTATCTAAGTTTTTCTTCTATCTAATCTTCTATGCCCCGCTTGGGTGCCAATTTCAAATTATGTAAACAACAAAATCGAGACACTACCAACTATGCTCCTTTTCTCACCCTCTCGTACTATATTTTCAAAAAATTTCCACGTTAAATCGTAATTTTTTTCTTTAACTGTCGTTCTCATTCAAAACGAAAAACGCTTTTGTAGTACGTCACAAAATTGCGACCACGCGTTGGCCGTATGTTACAATATCGCTACTTTCTAGCCAGAAATACGAGTGTGTGTGTGTTTTGGGCTGTGTCGCGTCCAACAGCGTGGATATATACATTGAGCTGAGTGGCGAGCGAAGGGAGTCTGCAAAACTTGCGACATCGTTTTTACAACATGCTACAACATTGGCATGCACTATCGTTTTCGGTTCGCGAGGCCAGAAAAAACCAAACACGTGTCAAATTGTAGCATTTACTCTCTCACTTTTATGCCTTCGCGTATTCCTTCCCCGTTTTCTTCTTACACTCTTGCTCTGAATGCTAAGCCTTGTTTTTCTCAAAACTGTTACGTTTGTGTCTCAATGACGAGGTATAAAATCTAGTACTATTTGCAGGCGTAGGAGAAAGCGTTTCACGCAACTTCCTTATGTTATCCCTATATTCTTTTATCTCTATCGTTTTGAATTTATTAAAGGTGGGCTATTTGAACTGTTGTCCATACAGATGTCACTTTACGACATAATCTCCCCGGTTTGAAAAGCTTGCACCAATAGTGAAGCTTTCAATATCTGTATGACAATCAAGTTCAAATTAAGTCAGTCCTGACTTTACTCTGCCTTTATACTGATCATGAATTTCTGCAGTGGGGTCATTCAAAGTAGGCACGACTCAAGAAATCTGCCTCAGACCTCTGCAATCCAAGAATCTAGTTCAGCCGCAGGTGTTACTGCCTGTCTCATGCTGAGTATCAATCTATCTTCACCATTAATCTTCCCTGAGTCTGTCCCATGACATGTCCAGAGATTCTTTAGAGGTTCTAGACCCCCTCAAGTCTGCAATTGTTATGAGGGAGAAATCTATAAATATGGTGATGGCAGAGTTGTGTAGGGGATCCAATAATTCTCTTATCAGCCTGGATAAAACACTCGGAATATCCTCAATTCAAAAAGGCAACATAGGGATTCATTATGCTCCTCCGAAATGTTCACATCCAACAGTTGGTCTGCGCTCCAGTTTGACTTTAATTTGGAAACACACGTTTATAATATTCATATATGATTCTATAATGTGCCACTCAAATGAAGGCCATATTCACCAACTGTATTCTCCGCCTAACGACAATTTTGGTGAAATAATATAATAGGTGGGGAAATGAATTTCTGCATCAGAAATCAATTTGCCCAGTTATGCATTGCTATAATATGTGGGTAATCTCCAGCCAGGGTCCGTACAATACTTCCCCGTGGACTGTGTAGGGCCGGTCACTAACCCGTTCACCGGTGCCCTGATAATGCTACGTTAATAGCCATATTGTGAAGCGATTGGATCACTCTCCATATTTCTCAATCGTCCACTCCCCACTTTTCTAATGTTAACCTTTTGCTTCGGTTTTAATTTTGGCGGATTATCATCAATGTTAATGTCAGCCAGCTCCCGGAATGCGGCTTCAAATTGAGCCTGGGATGACTGATCTGTGTTTCTAATTTCTCTGGGTGCCATACGCAGAGTTGCCACTCTAAATATTTTTGGGGAAGACTGTTTGTGGGAAGGTGAATACCTATCCTCTGTGTCTACCTTATTATGTTTGTTTCCTTTTGATTTTTAGGCCCATATTTTTCAGACTGCTTGGCTTGCATCTGATTATTATTTTCTCAACTTGGGGAATGTACCTTGCTACATTTTTCACAGGCCCCCACAAATTGTGCAATATCAGCAGCAATTTCAGGCCAGTAAAATCTTTCAGATATCCTTTGACGGGTGGTTCCACTCCTCTGGTGTCCACCGTCTGGTACAACATGTGCTTGTGCCATCACGTTTTCCCTGTATGAAGTTGGAAGTACCAACTGTCCATATTCTTTTGATCCTGCTCTAGCTTTCCTGTAGAGCAGTCCCGTCTTCAAAACGAATTGCCCTTTCTTAGGGTGTGCATGGCTTGTTGGCAATTTGCCAAAGCAAGGTTTTAGTGATTTGTCCTTTGCCTGGGCCTTTCTCATTTGTTTATGAGAATAAATTAGTGGTGGTTCCTCCTCCGTTCTACTAGGGGTTCACCTGACCTGAAGCGTGGTCATTACCACAGGTTTTACAGGGCTTCCTAGAAACACATATTTACTCCCTAACACCAGCGGGTAGTTAGGGTCTTCACACACGGCTGCTCTAACCACTCCTTCCACGTACCTAGTCTTGACCTTTGTGATGGCTACGGGAAGTGTCATGGTCGCTGTTCCCATTTGTGCTCCTTGTATCTCCACTTTATCTGTGGTATACTGGTTTGGGTGCACCAGGGTGGCACTCACAACAGAGTCATATTCCAAACCGGAATCGTAAAGGCACCTGACTCTGGCACCATTACCTGTCACTTCTTCACAGATGGGGGGATGATGAGGTTCATGCTGTTCTGTAGGCAAGTCCTTCTTTCTTCCCTTGTCCACTGTTATCATGCATGCCGCGCGATATGGAGGAAGTTTCCTACCACATTCACTAGTAGTATGATTATTCATCCTACAAATTTGGCACCATTTCCTTTCTGGGTTGAAAGGTTTCCTTTCACTGAATTGCGGGTTCCTGTCACGTTGGTCATACCTTGACCTATCATAGTTTATTTTATCTCTATGTCCTTGGTCCCTATTGTTAGTATTATAATCATCCTGATCGGGAGGGGGTCTATTACTTTCTACTGGTTTCTTTCTCATGCCAGCTATTTCTGCCTGGGCTGCCTGATATCTTTCAGCCACAGTAAGAATCTCCCCCAGTCTCTCAGCACCCTGTTCTCTGAGAAATTTTCTCAGGTCTGGAACCATGGACTCTCGCACCTGCTCCATCATAATCATTTCCCTTAAATCTTGGGGTTTCCCCAGAGCAGTCCATTTCTCCAGGTTTGTCTCCAGGCGTGCAGAGAACTGGTGATAAGTCTCCCCAGTCAGCAGTTTGGCATTTCTAAATTTTTTCCTATAAAATTCGCTATTCTTCTCATACTTAACTAGAAGAGCTTGCTTAAGAATGTCATAATCGTCTTGGTCATCTTTGCTCAGCTTGGCGAATACCTCATAGGAGGTTCCCCTAAGCCCCTGGGATACCTTCAGACTCCATCTTTCTTTCTCTAACCCATATATGGTACCTAGTCTTTAAAAGCGGCTTAAAAATTATTCAATATCATCATATTTCTCCACAAATGGGTCTAAATGAAACCCCATGGCTGAGTTTAAGACCCACTGGCTTGCAGCAGAGTCGGAGGTGGATGGGCTATTTCCATTTTCAGGAGCATGGCCTTGCAACTCTAACTCCCTTAGTCGTAGCTCATGTTCCCTTTGGAGGCTTTTATCTTCAGCCTCCCGTTCTACAGCCAATCTCTTGTCTTCCCTTTCAGCCTCAAGTCTCCTTTCTTCTTTCTCCCTTTCAGCCTCAAGTCTCATTTCTTCTTTCTCCCTTTCAGCCTCAAGTTTCTTCTCCTCTAACTGCAGCCTCTTGATCTCAGCCTCCCTCTCAGCCTCTAATTTCTTAGTCTCCCTAGCATATTCTAATTTTAATCTTTTCTCTTCTTTATCAGCCTCAAACTTAATAAATTTATCACATTCAGCTGTTACATAAGCGACTAGACCTTGACCGTCCATCCCCATTTCCTTTGCACCCTGGACAGCAGCAGATCTGAATTCGGCCAAGTCTGCCATCTTATTGTTAATACTATCCAATGTTATCAAACTAACTTAAAATATTTAACCAATCTCTAACTAAACACAAGGCAATGGGCAATGATACTTCAAACCAACACTCCAATTAATCTTTAATTTCCTACTTCTAAAATCCCGGAGCGAGCGACCCAATCTATGGGGTGGATTTTGATGTTAATTGGTAAAATGGGAATTTTATGCAGATGTGAGGTCAAGCTGTGAAGGCCCCTGAGTCTAATAGATAATAGGGTTTGTGTTTTCAGGGGACCTGTCTGCTACCACCCTACGACCTCAACCTGCGACGTATTTTATCCTAAGTATAATACTGGTGTATGTCTGTTATCTGGCTAGTGTCTAGGGTAATGTAAAATGTGCTGTAATAAAATGACAACAAATACACCTAAGAACTCTATGAAAAGTAATTAACAACACCCAGAGTTAAGTTTAAAATGTTAAATCTTTTTTTACAATTTATTGTTCCAGTATCACAATTTTGTGTACACTGGAATATTGAAACTCAAAATGATAATTCAAAGTATTTACATAAAATTAATTCAATTTATAACTGAGTATATTATTTTCCCAACTTTATGTAAATATGTCAATCTGGAACAGTGTCAATTTACTCTTGCTCCTATGAATGGGTATTGATTGAACGAACGTCTGTCTTCATCATAATCTGAATGATCTAATACACATTTGGGAAATGAGAGTAGTTGAGTTTGATATATCAAGTGCCCGGAGACGATTTCTTAACTTAGTGTCCTCTGGTATTGTTGCGTGCATATTTTGACGCACATATTACAAAAATCGATATGGCTATTTAATATGGAAAAGATATAGACATTCATTCATTTGTGTATGAAAATGCTGTCTATGGTAAAGCTAGATAATCCATGATTGATTTACACTTTTGATTATAGGAGTAATCGTTCTTGATATTGATTCGGCGCATGGATATGGCACTCATGTCCGTACTTATTTGTTAGGGCCAGAAAATAGATTAATTTGCTTATTATGTTTATGGCCTGAATTCATATGTATTACATATTATTAGTACAAGTAGAATCAGTCCTATATTGTATATTTTGGATGGGTAGGCAGGACTATATTCTTGTTATGCCGCTCTAGCGGAAGTAGGAGTTGTCTTGACAAGTCGTGATGAGTTCCGAGGTACCGTTTACAATGGCGGTTACGCATTTTCAAGGGCTGGTACATTCTTAAGTAAAAATGATTTATGAAGTGGTTTTTCTTCTGTAGGAGATTGTGTCTCTACTAGAGTTTGTGTTAGAGACTCTCCTAATGTACGGTACCATGTATGATTCGGACTCCAGGTAATGCCAGACCCTATTTTTGATGATCTCATGTCGGTTAGACCTAGCTGGAATTTTGTGCTTCGCAACGCTAGGGTCATGTTTGTATCGACGAAGATGACGGGCTTCCATACAGCAGTTATGTCTACGTGAAGTAACTGGATTACTGTAGAACTGTATGGAGGAACTTTAAGAAATTATTCATATGCATTTCAAATTAACTTTGGCTTATATATACCCTCCTGTGAGTGAGTGAGCGACAACTCAGGAAGGCGGCCATGTTACATTCCTGTCATCATATTTTTGAATCACTGTCCAAAGAACGGGGCATGTATCTTATTATTCGGACAGTGGCAAGGAGATCTCAATTTTGATAGAAACCCCTTATCGTGGTTTCATAATATGATATAAACTATGAACATAAAGCAACTTTAGTTACTTACCGATCCGCCTTCACTGACGCGCTTAGTCAGATAGGGGATGCGGCCATTATGTATCATGACATTGGAAGCTATTGATGTACTACCTATTATTTATGAATGTGTCATGACATGGGATCTACTATGTATGCCTGTAAATTGATGTCTCAACATATACCCATGATTTACTCGTTATGTCCCAGTGTGTGCGTCGAAATAAACTGTGTAAACAAAGATTCCAGCAGTCTGCATTGGTGCCTTGTAGACACAAGTGAATGAGTGCTTAGATTGGTCAGAACACGAACAGTACACCATTCGCGTTAATCACACTCTACACTTCTACTCCATATATACACCATCCTGCGTCGGTTGAATTGACCAAGTTTAGGGCCTGCTTCCCCTGGAACCTTAGAGGGAAACTACTGTTTACAGCTGCCTTTGCCTTCCCTAACTCAGGACTAGGGTGAGTTACCCATTTACAGCTGGGTAGACTGGAGCATGCCTGATCTCAACAACTCTGTACACTACAATGGACATATACAGTAGTGGCACCACAAACAACATGCTACAGTGATTGATAGTGGAGCTTTACAGAAGAAAGAGAACACACCATACACCACACTTCTTTACAGTGACACTTTACAATGAGCACTTTACAGTGGTGGGCCAGATTCCTGGGTCCAGCCTACGCAGTCTTGTTGTATTGAGAATCACATTTTACAGTTGCAAGAACATTTGTTTGACCACATCAACACCAGTAGGACAGCTATACAATCAATGTCAGCTTGACCTGTTCTGACAAGTGTAGCAATATCTGGGTCAGCACTTGTTGACATTTGGCACAGTACAGTCAGTGTTCTAAACTAGTGATTGTTTATCCTGCTGTAATAGAAGAGCAATGTTGAACATAAAGTGCAAATTTCATCGGTGGATCTTCTAATGTGCTCAAAAAAAAATTGAACAGTGTAACAGTTAGAAAGCAAATCTATTACTCAATAAAGTGGTAGTCTAATTTGTTAAAACTGAGCATACAGTACAATACATTGCAACTACAACACATTTCATTATATGATACACACATTGATGATTTATATGTATTTATGTTTATATATTATTTGTTTATATGTGTGATTGTTATGTGTTTGCGGGCCTGAATGGGAGGTGACTAGAACAGGAAATACCAAGTGATATTGATCTTGTTCTGGCGTTCTATAGGGAGCAATTTCTTAATTGAAATTTGCATGCAACATAGTTTGCAAATATTTGGTTAGCTGTGACGACTGTTTCATATTTGTATTTGTAATATTTTTCTGTTCTTTATTTTTTGTTTGATTTGTTTGTATAATTGTAGGTCTCATCTTTCCTTTCATTTCAGTTCTTTACACCCTTATGTTTATACACTGTGGCGTTATTTGTCTTGTTATCTTATTGCAGTTATCATCACGGTTTCTGTGATCATTTTTTTCATTTCTCCTATTTAATTTAATTTGATCTCTGCAAATGTTTTCAGATTGTCTTTTCTTGTTTGTCCTTTGTAATGTCTTTAGTTGACATATGACATAGGAGGTATAGTTGAATACACTTATATTATAGTACAGATCAGTACTTTATGATTATTATTGTTATAAAACAAAGTGTACAAGACCTTTATAAGGCTTGTCTCCCAAAGTGATTGGTATAGGAAATATTATTTTCCACAGGTACTCAAGTGATCATTGATTACATTAAGTTATACAAGACCTTTGTAAGGCTTGTCTCCCAAAGTGATTGGTATAGGAAATATTATTTTCCACAGGTACTCAAGTGATCATTGATTACACTAAGGTATACAAGACCTTTGTAAGGCTTGTCTCCCACAGTCTTTGAGATATACAGTTATTGTTTCCCACAGGTACTCAAGTTATCATTGGTTATATGATAAACAAAATAACCATACAAGTTTTTCACTAAGACTAAGTCTATGGTATAGACTTGTCTCCCATTAAAGTGAAATAAGGTAATTTATTTACTTTTTCAGGTTTCTGATTTAAGAAGACAAGATGTCTACATTAGATTACTTTATTGCACAAGGAAAATCCCTTGATAAGACTGGGAAACAGTTAGAAGAATGGACTGTTGCTCAATATGACAAAGCATTAGCTGCAGAAGAGAAAAAAGCTGCTGCTGCTGCTGAAGAGAGAAAAGCTGCTGCAGAGGAGAGAAAAGCTGCTGCTGAAGAGAAAAAAGCTGCTGCTGAAGAGAGAAAAGCTGCTGCTGCTGCTGAAGAGAGAAAAGCTGCTGCTGCTGCTGAAGACAGAAAAGCTGCTGCTGCTGCTGAAGAGAGAAAAGCTCTGGCTGAAGAAAAAAGATTAGAAAAAGAAGCTGATACTGCTGCTGAACTAAAGAAATTGCAGATGCAAGTGGAGGAAAGGAGATTTGATGCAGAACAGAAAAAATTAGAAGCGGCTGCAGAACAGAGAAGATTAGATAGAGAAGCTGAAGAGAGAAAAGCAATAAGAGAACATGAGTTTGAATTAGAGAAATTGAAATTGACAAGTATGAGTAATATTAATCAGGCATCGGGTGGTAATGGTAAACCCTTTGTGTACAAGGTCAAGGTACCAGCGTTCAACCCTACCAGTGATGACATAACATTTTGGCTTTCTAGATTTGAACGTGCTTGTCGAGCTCATAATGTTGACAAATCACAGTATGTGAATCAGTTGTCTGAAAATCTAAAAGGGGAGTCTCTGAGTAAGTTATATTTCCTTGAAGAGGCCGACAAGGATAATTATGATGCTATTAGGGCAGCTTTGATAAAGAGATATCAGCTGTCAGAAGAAGGTTATCGTCTTTTGTTTAAAACAATGAGACCTGAGGTAGGTTTAGAATTCTCAGATTTCATTTCAAAAGCACGAACTACACTTTCACGATGGATTGAATTATCCAAAATAGAGAAAACATTTGATGGTCTTACGGATTTATTGCTAAGAGACAAGGTCATGTCTTCTGTAAATAAATCATTCCTAGAGTTCTTACATGAGCGTAAACCTAGTACATTAAAGCAAATGGAAGAATATTGTGACCAGTATGCCACGGCACACCCTGACATGATTCTTAGTAACTCTAACATTAAAGAGAGTATGCCAGTTGCTTCGGCAACAGAATATAATCAGAATTACTCACACAAATTCCAAGGAGCTAAAAATAAATTTGATAAAAAGGTTAATTGGAATAAGTATCAAAACCAAGATAACCACTCAAATCAGGGTTCTTCTTCGAAGAACCGGAATCGGGCTGATAGTCCTCGACACGCGAGGGGTACCCATAATTTTAGACATTCTCGAAAGGGGAGTAGCTATAGGAACTACCCAAGTGCTTCATGGAGAGAAAAGAACCAATATTACAGGGATACTCAGTATAATGAGCGTGATGATTATGATCATGAATATTATGATTCAAACCCAAATAGGGGTTATAACAGAGGAAATAATAATTATAGAGACAATCATAACCGAGGTAGATCACAACACAAAAGACATGGTAAATCTTATTACCAGGCTAACTCTGCACAACAGGAGTGCCACGACGCCGGTAATCAGAATAATGATAAAAAAGACTCCAATAGTGTAGCAAATTCCGCTTTCGATTTTGCTAGAGCATCTCAGTGTTCGCAATGCAAAACATTATTCGATCCAACCACAGTTTCTACTTTAAGCTGCGGTCACCCGCTTCCCGCTCTCCCTGCGTCAATCGCGCATAATGGAAGGGGTGCTCTTGTTTTCAATAGAGGCTTAATAGATGGTACTCCGGTATCAATTCTTTTCGATTCGGGGTGCACTACCATCGGAGTGAGGCAATCACTCGTAAATCCTTCTCGAGCTACAGGCAATGTAGTCAAATGTGTAACATTTGGTGGCACATTGGAGAAGTACTCCACTGCCATTATCAATATTGCTACGCCTTTCTTTACAGGAGAGGTGCAAGCATGTCTCTTGCCGAATCCGATCGCTGATCTTATCATCGGTCGCATTCATGGAGTGAAAGAATGCACTCCACAGCAAATTTCTAATTGGGAAAATGTTAATATGCAATCTGCTAATGCAGTAATCACTAGGGCTCAAGCTCTTAATATGCCGCAATCTTCACATTCTGAAGATAATGATGCGCAGATCCAAGATGATCCCTTGGAGATTTCCCATGATTCCTTTATAAAACAGCAGGAAGATGATCCTACTCTAAAGAAATTCTTTACTCTGGTAACAAAAGGTGATCCGAATAAGGATACAAATCGTAAATCTTGGATTACGATGAAGAATGGCGTACTTGTACGTATGGTACAAGACTCCGCTAAGTCCATTCATTCTCAAATCCTTGTGCCCAAAAATATGAGAGTTAAAATCTTACAGCACGCTCATGATTCGCAGTGTGCTGGACATATGGGTTTTTCACGTACTAAAGCTAGAGTTCTTGAATCTTTCTTTTGGCCTGCTGTGAATAAGGACATACGAATCTATTGTCGATCTTGTAAAGTATGTCAAGAGATTAAATCCAGAGGTCCACGCCATGATGCACCTATTCAGGCTGCAGACATTCCCATTCGACCATTTCAAAAAATGGCGATAGACATCATTGGTCCATTTAAGATAAAGTCTGCTAGAGGACACCAATTTATTTTGACGTGTGTTGATATGTGCACACGTTGGCCGGAGGCTGTTCCTCTAAAGAGCATAACTACTGCTGATGTCGCAGATGCTCTTTGGTTAATATTTTCTCGTCTGGGATTTCCAGCAGAAATATTATCCGACCATGGTACCCAACTCATATCGGATACCATGTCTCAAGTAATGTCGACTCTTAAGATAGAGAGATCGCTGAGTAGTATTTATCATCCTATGTCCAATGGGATGGTGGAACGTCTGAATAGAACTCTGAAAAACCTACTAGGTAAGATAACAGAAGATCATCCTCAGGATTGGGATAGGGTTTTACCCGCGGCTCTCTTTGCATATAGAGAGGTCGCCAACGAACATACAGGATTTTCTCCCTTTGAACTTGTCTTTGGCGCGAAACCGCGAGGTCCTATGTCCTTACTTCATGATCTTATAACTGCTGATAATATTGTCGATGACACAAAATCCTCTTATGAATATGTCATCGCACTTAGACACAAGATTATTGAAGCATGCAAATTGGCAACTGCTTCTTCTGAATTTGCGAAACAGAAGGCAAGGGAATTTGCCAATAAAAAGAGATGCTTGCGACAACTTTGTCCAGGTGACAAAGCATTTGTCTTGCTACCTTGTAGGGAAAATAGACTTCTTATTTCTTGGAAAGGTCCGTACGATATAATATCAAAAGTTTCCGATGTTGACTATATCGTCGATATTGACGGGAAGCGTAAAACCTTCCACATCAACATGCTCACGGAATTCCATGAACGTCCGGATTATTTACAACCTGTTTTCCAGGCAACGGACGATTTCCAGTCCAACATGGACAGTACTCATCTCTGTCAGTAATACAGGATGAGGAAACGAGTTTCTCGGATGTAAATCTACCTTTTCCAATGATTCCTCTTCACTCTAATGAATCATGGAAAGATGTTGCAATTTCTCCAGAATTATCTCCAGGAGAGCAGAAACAAGTTTCTACTATGTTAGAACAATTTCAGGATGTCCTTACTGACATTCCTGGTCAAACTGATGTCATTCAACATGACATTATTCTTACTGACCATAGTCCTATAAGAGTCAGACCGTATCCTATCCCGATACATTTTCAAGCACAGGTAGAGAAAGAGTTGGATGAGATGATAGAGTTAAAAATTATTGAACCATCCACATCAGCATATTCTTCGCCGATGGTTATTGTACGAAAAAAAGACAATAACATACGTCTTTGCGTGGATTATCGCAAATTGAACCAAGTGACGAAATTTGATGCTGAACCTATGCCTTTACTAGAAGAGCTACTTACGAGACTATCGAATTCTCATTTCTTTACTAAACTCGATTTGTCTAAGGGATATTGGCAAGTTCCATTATCCGAACACGCCAAACCGTTTACTGCTTTTTCGACGCCTAGGGGTCTATTCCAATGGAATTTCATGCCTTTCGGTCTTATGAACGCCCCTGCAACATTCGTACGCATGATGCGTCGAATCCTATCTCATCGCTCAGATGTCATTGCGTATCTTGATGACATCTGTCTTTTCAGTGATACTTGGAACGATCACTATAATGGGATAAATGAACTATTGTCTATCTTACGCGAGCATAACCTGACAGCGAAACCATCGAAAGCATGTATTGGTTTTAGCGAAATATCTTTCTTAGGACACCGTGTTGGTCATGGGTTCCTAAAAACAGAAGACCATAATACAAGTAAGATACTTAACATTTCTATTCCTAAGACTAAAAAGCAAGTGCGAAGTCTCTTAGGTCTAATACAATTTTATGGACGATTCATTCCGAATCTGTCCTCCATTATGTCACCTCTTTCTTCCTTGCTAAAGAAAGGGTCTCCTAATGTAGTCCACTGGACTCAAGAATGTCAATCCTCTTTGGATAAGGTTAAAACTATGTTTTCTACTTCACCTATCCTAGTATTGCCTTCTAAGGATAAGACATTTATTCTTCGTAGTGACGCTTCATCCACCGGGATTGGAGCAGCACTAATGCAAGAGTACTCTGGAACTCTGCATCCTGTGATGTATATTTCTCGGAAATTAAATGCCGCAGAGAAGAATTACTCGGTCCTAGACCGTGAATTATTGGCTATGGTTTGGTCAATCCTTAAACTGCAAAGATTTCTTCTTGGCGCGCATTTCATTGTGGAAACTGACCAGAAAGCTCTTACGGCTATTCAGAGTAAAAATCTGAAGAGCGCGAGATCAACGCGATACGCGATTGCTCTGCAGCCATTTCATTTTTCGGTGCGAGCTATCCGTGGGTCAGAAAATGTGATGGCAGATATTTTGTCTAGATGCCCACATGATTCATAACTGTTATACAACTTTGATACGGTTGTTCCTATGTTGAAATGGATACACATAGGTAATATATCATATATTGATTGTAACACTACTTAGCGGTCCATTAATGTTTATTCACCGCTGATCTTTCAATGTTTTTCGTCTTTGATGATCATGATGTTAAGATATCTTAGATGAAATTTATATATAAACTAATGTAGAAATTGTGTCATTGCTAATATTGTAGTATGCGTTGGTGACACCTCTCTGGAAATATTTATACTTAGAGAAGTACTTTCTCTAAGGTCATAAAACTTATGCTTATCATCTGCGCATTGTTATTGGTGCGTTGTGAGCCTATTGTATGTTGCTCCTAGATGTATTTCAAAAAAAAAAAAAAATGTACCATTTTTTTTTCCCGAGGGGTGTGGTAATCTGTTGCGTGCATATTTTGACGCACATATTACAAAAATCGATATGGCTATTTAATATGGAAAAGATATAGACATTCATTCATTTGTGTATGAAAATGCTGTCTATGGTAAAGCTAGATAATCCATGATTGATTTACACTTTTGATTATAGGAGTAATCGTTCTTGATATTGATTCGGCGCATGGATATGGCACTCATGTCCGTACTTATTTGTTAGGGCCAGAAAATAGATTAATTTGCTTATTATGTTTATGGCCTGAATTCATATGTATTACATATTATTAGTACAAGTAGAATCAGTCCTATATTGTATATTTTGGATGGGTAGGCAGGACTATATTCTTGTTATGCCGCTCTAGCGGAAGTAGGAGTTGTCTTGACAAGTCGTGATGAGTTCCGAGGTACCGTTTACAATGGCGGTTACGCATTTTCAAGGGCTGGTACATTCTTAAGTAAAAATGATTTATGAAGTGGTTTTTCTTCTGTAGGAGATTGTGTCTCTACTAGAGTTTGTGTTAGAGACTCTCCTAATGTACGGTACCATGTATGATTCGGACTCCAGGTAATGCCAGACCCTGTTTTTGATGATCTCATGTCGGTTAGACCTAGCTGGAATTTTGTGCTTCGCAACGCTAGGGTCATGTTTGTATCGACGAAGATGACGGGCTTCCATACAGCAGTTATGTCTACGTGAAGTAACTGGATTACTGTAGAACTGTATGGAGGAACTTTAAGAAATTATTCATATGCATTTCAAATTAACTTTGGCTTATATATACCCTCCTGTGAGTGAGTGAGCGACAACTCAGGAAGGCGGCCATGTTACATTCCTGTCATCATATTTTTGAATCACTGTCCAAAGAACGGGGCATGTATCTTATTATTCGGACAGTGGCAAGGAGATCTCAATTTTGATAGAAACCCCTTATCGTGGTTTCATAATATGATATAAACTATGAACATAAAGCAACTTTAGTTACTTACCGATCCGCCTTCACTGACGCGCTTAGTCAGATAGGGGATGCGGCCATTATGTATCATGACATTGGAAGCTATTGATGTACTACCTATTATTTATGAATGTGTCATGACATGGGATCTACTATGTATGCCTGCAAATTGATGTCTCAACATATACCCATGATTTACTCGTTATGTCCCAGTGTGTGCGTCTAAATAAACTGTGTAAACAAAGATTCCAGCAGTCTGCATTGGTGCCTTGTAGACACAAGTGAATGAGTGCTTAGATTGGTCAGAACACGAACAGTACACCATTCGCGTTAATCACACTCTACACTTCTACTCCATATATACACCATCCTGCGTCGGTTGAATTGACCAAGTTTAGGGCCTGCTTCCCCTGGAACCTTAGAGGGAAACTACTGTTTACAGCTGCCTTTGCCTTCCCTAACTCAGGACTAGGGTGAGTTACCCATTTACAGCTGGGTAGACTGGAGCATGCCTGATCTCAACAACTCTGTACACTACAATGGACATATACAGTAGTGGCACCACAAACAACATGCTACAGTGATTGATAGTGGAGCTTTACAGAAGAAAGAGAACACACCATACACCACACTTCTTTACAGTGACACTTTACAATGAGCCCTTTACAGGTATACAGGATGAATTATGTTCACATCACCATCTTCCACTGCCAAATCAGGATTCTGCTCTTGAAATATAATAAGGAGGCACACAGTCGATACTGCCTCAATTCTTTAGATGCAGAAGTATATACAGGTATAGGTAGACCTGGGCTAACTTTGAGTCATAGATGAAACCCGCATCAGAGAAATATTAACACCAATAAGTTTGATTTGCGATAATTATGGTCAAATCCAGGTCGCTTGCTGGTGCAGATCAGCAAAACAAGATCGTACTAATATTTTGTCTTCACACAACTTTAGTGTAATACAAATTTTTTTCAAGTGGCGACTTGCACTACCTTCAAACCAGTTTTATTCCTCCGTTAGTATATTAGACTCCAGCCAATCAGGGACTGTTAGGCTTCTAGCGTCCTTTTTTTTCAAAACTGAACTCAATTTTCAAATCTTGGACTACCCTACCCTTTCCCAATATCTGTCAAGCTGAGAAAGATGTAGTCTGTTAGTCTATCTGTTTTCTGTCAATATCTCCTTTATTTATTGAGTGTTTCAAATTCTGATAAATAATTATTGATCCTCTTCCTGTCTGTCACACATGCTTATATTTTTATACGTTTATTTATTATATTTACTATTATCGTTTTTCTTCTTCAATTCTTCAAATAACATATTTTCCTATCTACGGTAAGATACATTAACACTTTACTCTTCTATTACCCAATTAATGTCATTGTATTCGTCCCTGTCTTTTATTTTAGCATATAAGAAAATTATCTAAGTTTTTCTTCTATCTAACCTTCTATGCCCCGCTTGGGTGCCAATTTCAAATTATGTAAACAACAAAATTGAGACACTACCAACTATGCTCCTTTTCTCACCCTCTCGTACTATATTTTCAAAAAATTTCCACGTTAAATCGTAATTTTTTTCTTTAACTGTCGTTCTCATTCAAAACGAAACAACGCTTTTGTAGTACGTCACAAAATTGCGACCACGCGTTGGCCGTATGTTACAATATCGCTACTTTTTAGCCCGAAATACGAGTGTGTGTGTGTTTTGGGCTGTGTCGCGTCCAACAGCGTGGATATATACATTGAACTGATTGTCGAGCGAAGGGAGTCTGCAAAACTTGCGACATCGTTTTTCCAACATGCTACGTCATTGGCATGCACTATCGTTTTCGGTTCGCGAGGCCAGAAAAAAACCAAACACGTGTCAAATTGTAGCATTTACTCTCTCACTTTTATGCCTTCGCGTATTCCTTCCCCGTTTTCTTCTTACACTCTTGCTCTGAATGCTAAGTCTTGTTGTTCTCAAAACTGTTACGGTAGTGTCTCAATGACGAGGTATAAAATCTAGTACTATTTGCAGGCGTAGGAGACAACGTTTCACGCAACTTCCTTATTTTATCCCTATATTCTTTTATCTCTATCGTTTTGAATTTATTAAAGGTGGGCTATTTGAACTGTTGTCCATACAGATGTCACTTTACGACATAATCTCCCCGGTTTGAAAAGCTTGCACCAATAGTGAAGCTTTCAATATCTGTATGACAATCAAGTTCAAATTAAGTCAGTCCTGACTTTACTCTGCATTTATATTGATCATGAATTTCTGCAGTGGGGTTATTCAAAGTAGGCACGACTCAAGAAATCTGCCTCAGACCTCTGCAATCCAAGAATCTAGTTCAGCCGCAGGTGTTACTGCCTGTCTCATGCTGAGTATCAATCTATCTTCACCATTAATCTTCCCTGAGTCTGTCCCATGACATGTCCAGAGATTCTTTAGAGGTTCTAGACCCCCCTCAAGTCTGCAATTGTTATGAGGGAGAAATCTATAAATATGGTGATGGCAGAGTTGTGTAGGGGATCCAATAATTCTTTTATCAGCCTGGATAAAACACTCGGAATATCCTCAATTCAAAAAGGCAACATAGGGATTCATTATGCTCCTCCGAAATGTTCACAGCCAACAGTTGGTCTGCGCTCCAGCTTGACTTTAATTTGGAAACACCCGTTTATAATATTCATATATGATTCTATAATGTGCCACTTAAATGAAGGCCATATTCACCAACTGTATTCTCCGCCTAACGACAATTTTGGTGAATTAATATAATAGGTGGGGAAATGAATTTCTGCATCAGAAATTATTTCGCCCAGTTATGCATTGCTATAATATGTGGGTAATCCCCAGTCAGGGACCGTACAATACTTCCCCGTGGACTGTGTAGGGCCGGTCACTACCCCGTTCACCGGTGCCCTGATAATGCTAAGTTAATAGCCATATTGTGAAGCGATTGGATCACTCTCCCAATTCCTCAATCGTCCACTCCCCACTTTTCTAATGTTAACCTTTTGCTTCGGTTTTAATTTTGGCGGATTATCATCAATGTTAATGTCAGCCAGCTCCCGGAATGCGGCTTCAAATTGAGCCTGAGATGACTGGTCTGTGTTTCTGTTTTCTCTGGGTGCCATACGCAGAGTTGCCAATCTAAATATTTTTGGGGAAGACTGTTTGTGGGAAGGTGAATACCTATCCTCTGTGTCTACCTTATTATGTTTGTTTTCCTTTTGATTTTTAGGCCCATATTTTTCAGACTGCTTGGCTTGCATCTGATTATTATTTTCTCAACTTGGGGAATGTACCTTGCTACATTTTTCACAGGCCCCCACAAATTGTGCAATATCAGCAGCTACTTGGGGCCAGTAAAATCTTTCAGATATCCTTTGACGGGTGGTTCCACTCCTCTGGTGTCTACCGTCTGGTACAACATGTGCTTGTGCCATCACGTTTTCCCTGTATGAAGTTGGAAGTACCAACTGTCCATATTCTTTTGATCCTGCTCTAGCTTTCCTGTAGAGCAGTCCCTTCTTCAAGAAGAATTGCCTTTTCTTAGGGTGTGCATGGCTTGTTGGCAATTTGCTAAAGCAAGGTTTTAGTGATTTGTCCTTTGCCTGGGCCTGTCTCATCTGTTTATGAGAATAAATTAGTGGTGGTTCCTCCTCCGTTCAGTAATTTCGCGCATGCGCCATGTAGTAGCGTATAAGCGGATGTAACCTAGTAGTGCTCATCGCGTTTCAAAAATGGACGGCAAAGTTCAACAACGTGTGTGCATTGATTTCTGCTTTCGTCCAGGAAAAACTGGTTCCGAAACTCTTGAAATGTTGCAAACAGCTTTCGGAGAGTCCTGTTTAAGTAGATCTAAAACATTTGAGTGGTATTCCCGTTTCAAAAGTGGACTCCGATCCTTTGAAGATGGCCCCCGTCAAGGGAGACCCACCACCTCCCACACCGACGAGTTCGTAGCACGTGTGCAAGACATGATACGCGCTGACCGACGTCTGACTATCACAGAGGTTGCTGATGATATTGGACTATCAATTGGTACGTGCCATAAAATCGTAACTGAAGATTTGCACATGAAACGGGTGTCAGCGAAACTCGTGCCACGCCATCTGACTGAGGACCAGAAGGACGATCGGTTGTCCATTTGCACTGACCTCCTTGAGATAGCAAAAAAACGACACAAATTTGATGTCCTCGATAATAACTGGTGATGAAAGCTGGGTGTACGGATATGACCCGGAAACAAAGCAAATGTCCTCCCAGTGGCAAACGCAATCATCTCCTCGGCCGAAGAAGGCACGACAGGTCAAGTCCAATGTCAAGACCATGTTCATAGCGTTTTTGCTACATTAATGGCCTGCTGCATCATGAATACGTCCCTATAGGACAGAGTGTCAATGCTGAATTCTACAAAATAGTCCTGCAACGCCTCCGCGACGCTGTGCGCAGACATCGCCCAGAGAAGTGGCGCACAGGCAATTGGCTTGTTCATCATGACAATGCACCTGCACACAGGTCTGTCACCACAAACGCATTTTTGACGAAACACAACATTCCATTGCTTCCGCATCCTCCATACTCACTCGATCTTGCTCCTTGTGACTTTTTCTTGTTCCCGCAACTCAAGAAAAGAATGAAAGGTCGTAGATTCGATGACATTGAGCAGATTTAAGCCAACGCGACAAGACAAATGAGGGCTATTCCACAAAGTGACTACCAGAGGTGCTTTCTTCAGTGGTAGGAACGTTGGAATAAGTGTGTACACTCACAAGGGAACTACTTTGAAGGAGATAGAACCAACTAGTATGTTAGTCTACTTATTCAATTCCAAAAAATAAGTCCCGGAACTTTGTGAACAGGGGAGTATATATTTGAAAATACACCAGGGTTCTGAATCATATGTATGCCTTTCGCTCTGTAATAATTAATTCAACTATGAATTTGTCAAAATCTACATATACACATTTAATTATCAATAACATAAACACTTGTAAATAAATGTTCATTGGTGATTTTTTTAAAATATGATTTGTCACTGAAATTATTTAGGCTTGATGAATATAGGCATATAAAGTTCGGTCGTGTTTGGTCTGTTAAAATTCTTCATAACTGTTACGGTGTTATTTTAAATGACGGCGTCTGCTGGGGTTTAGCCATGCGCAACGTTAGGGGTCATTAACATTTATAGAATATGTCGATATTTTACGGTATACTGAACGCGAAATATATGCGGAGATTATGACGCATTCGCGTTGGGAAGGTCACGCTGGGTGACTTGGTTACATGGCCCTTGTTACGCTATCCGTCAAGCAAGAAGGTCGTGTCTTGTATTTCTTCCAAGGAAAAAAGGCTGAGTATATAGCCTATATTATATATATATAAATCGATGTAGAACTCAGGGTCAGTTCGGTTATTAATATAAGTATGAGATTAATTAAATTAAACTAATGATGGAAGGAGAATCGCATTATGACTCAAATTGTAGCTGTCAAGAACTCATGTGCTCATTTCTGGCTGTTGACTACAACAGCGCACGTATATAGCCACGATGTTCTTCTGACATATTGTTTTGACACGGACGGACATGAATACTATGCAAGTAATTTCTAATGACTATATATGAATCTATACCTACGTGAATGTCTTGTGTGTGAACTGTAAATAAATTCATGGACTCTGAATTGAGGACTTTATCACATCGATACGTTACAGCTATTTGCTGCATTTGCCAATGTTGATGATTATGCAAATGAAGAACTCTTCTGATAAGAAAAATATGTATATATAATGATGAGCTCCGAAGGGAACGAATGTATTCTTGGACATTCAACAAATGATGAATCAATATAACGTTGACCCTTACTCCAAGATAATAATCGAACGAAGGACCCTCCAATACCAGTAAAACCACCCACGCAACAGTGGTGGCCAATGTGGTGCGGAACTGGAATTTCATTGTAAAAAAATACTCAAAGATTATCGAGTTGAAAGAAATAATTTTCCTTCGAGCGAAATGAACACTTTTTGTATCTACACCGATGACGTCACACCCCCTTGACAACAGGATGAATCAGCTGTAATGATGGCAGCCGCCTTTCAACGTCTTTAAAGAAAATTATTCATAAACGCTTAATCGAACATTGGAGAATAGATTCAATCAACATGAGCATGAAATATAAGTCCTACTGTCCGTTGGCGAAGCAAGCATTGTATGAATCTATCGAGGCAAAAAGATAAGTAACTTATTTGAAGGTTACAATAAGTTAATCCTATTTGTCCAATAACGCCATGTTCTTTTTTTTTCTTTGTATCCATGTTAAATATTGTTTCTGTCTTTTTACATGTAGTGGGAGGTAGGATGGGAATCGGAATTGAACTTATGGCTTTTCGAACGTCAAGCTCAATTCCGATCGTTCCTTAAGGCCGTGAATTAATCGCATTTCGCGAAGAACGCGTCGGATATCGGTGATTGTTTCGTTCGGACCTGCATTAATTCACCTTGCATGTTAGGTGTATAGTCATGTTATAATTGGTGTATTCTAGTGTATTTAGTTCTAATTTTTATTCAGTTACAGTCATATGTTCGTAATCTATCCTGTTTATTCTAATCTGTCTATCTTTAATTTTATTTAAATGTATTGTATTAACGTCAAATGAGTCCTGTGACGTCATCATTCATAGTACCAAATATGTTCGTTTCCTCAGTTAACCTTCACCCTTCTACATTTCCGGTTAGTACACTTGGTTTTATAATATCATTTATTTTTGTGAAAATATCACTTTTGTATTGTGCTACTATTCTGTAATCCTTGGTTAACCCATTGTATTGTTTGTATTCATTTCATCCATTTATAATTTAATATTAATGCTATAATTTCTTCATTAATAATAGTGTAGATGAATATTATTAAATTTTTTTTTTGAGTTTAAGGAGGAATTAGGGACTTTGCACCAATTTGCAGTGGTGGTCCTAGAAATGGGCAATGCACTTTCTAGCTCATGATTATGGCATAATATATAATGATTAATTATTATAACTTTATAACAAATTAAGACATATTAAATATAAATTAGTACACTTTCTCAGTACTACATTGGGAACTTGGTGACAATTAAGATTAAATAACCTAATTATTTAGGAACAATACAGATAATTATTGAATATTAATATTAAGTGCATGATATAATTTCAGCACCTTATATAACTATCATAACTATTTATGACAGATATTAGCGGGTATATATATATATATATATAATATTTTTACAAAATATTATAGATTGTGGAACTTGTAAATAACAGTACGTGAATACTACAATTTCTTATATTAATTATTCATTCGTTGAGTAATTATAATTATCGACATAGATTCTAGTGGTGATTACAAGACATAAGTAATTGAATACTTAAATAAATTAACTTCAAGATGCTTAACTTAGACTATTTTATTAAAAATGGTAAGGATTTTGGAAAAAAAGGAGAACTTCTCGAGGCTTATGCATTGGCTGAATTTACAAAATATAAGGCAGAAGAGGAGGAAAAGAAAGCTATTGCTAAGGCAGAAGAGGAGGAAAGAAAAGCTATTGCTAAAGCAGAGAGAGAAGAATTAAGACAGGAAGAAGAAAGAAAGATAGCAAGAGATGAAATCCTACGGATTGAAGAAGAGAATAAATTGAAACGACAAGAAATCATATTGCAGCAAGAAATGGAATTGCAACCGCTTAAATTGGAAACAGCAAAACTTAATTCGCAGGGTGCTGCAGCAAACCAAAATGATAATGCTCAATCGGGATCTTCTTCCAACCGACTTAAGGGCAATTATTACTTTAAACTACCACCATTCAGATTACACGTGGATGACCTATCATCATGGCTGGCGCGCTTTGAGGATATATGTAAGGTCAATAACCTTGACAAAACTGCATGGGCACTTAAACTTAAGGAATTTCTGGATGGCGAACCTGCAAGTTCAGCACAAAATATTGATCCTACATTAGCCACAGACTATGAGGCCATTAAGACTTTGTTATTACGTCGTTTCCATTTGAACGAAGAGGCATGCAGATTACGTTTCAAAAGTTTGTTGCCAGATAACAATAAAGATTTCACAGGTTTTATTGCTAACATACGCAATACTTTTAACAGATGGGTTGAACTGGCAGGTGTCAACAAATCTTACGACAAGTTAGTCGATTTGTTATTGAGGGATAAAGTGTTATCTTCTGTCAGCCCACCATTCTTTGCTTATCTGCAAGAACGGAAACCAGAAACTATTGATGAGTTAGAAAAAATTTCTTTAAATTACTGCAACGCTCATCCGAATGCTGACATCTCTGGCTCGTTAATAAGAGAACCACTTCCTGTAGCCTCCAATATGGCATATCATAGTAATAACAAACCAAGAACACACAGTGTAGACAGAGGTAGGTTCAAAGGAAACTATGACATTAATTTTCATAAGGGACAAAATAACTTTAACAATAACTATAATAGAGGAAGACAACAAAACAGAAATTATTCACCTCAGTCAAGATACAACAGTAATCCACGTAACTCAAGTTATAATCGGTCATATCAATATAATAATGGTAACAATTGGAAGAATAGCGATAATTATAACTCGAGACATCGAGATAACAATTACAATAGACGACAACGGGATAATTCAACTAATTATTCTCGTAATCGTTCTCATTCTCGTGGATCTTCACATTATAACCATAATACCGGGGCAGCAGTTACAAATGATATCACCCCTAAGGTTCAGGTTCCACCTAACGATAATACAATGAATTCTTCTGCTGCATGCTTTGCTATTAATTATAACGTGGCGAATAGTTGCCCACAATGCAATCTTATTTTTCAGAAGGCAAAGGAGACAGTACTAAACTGCGGACACATTCTACCAGAAGTAGGTCTTGCAGCCAATGATGGAACAGGCTCTCTGATTTTTAACAGAGGGATAGTGAACGGTTCTATAGTTTCTGTATTGAGAGACTCGGGGTCCACAACCATTGGAGTGCGACAGTCGCTTGTACATCCTAGCTGTGCAACGGGGGAATATGTCCGTTGCATGACTTTCGGGGGAACTATTGAGTTTTACCCCACAGCTATTATCCATGTTAAAACACCCTTTTTCACAGGTAACGTGAAGGTATGCATGCTTCAGAATCCAATTGCAGATCTGATGTTGGGACGCATCCATGGTAGTAAGGATTGTTCCCCACAGGAAATTGAGGAATGGGAATTAAATAATGTGCAATCTTATTGCAATGCTAACGCTGTCATTGCAATGGCTACATTACGGGCCAACAAAATGAATACACGTGGCACAGTTTTCTCTAATTTCAGTCTCAGTACGATTCTGGAAATCGATGAGGAAAAGGATAAGACTCTCCTACAGGATAAAAATGATACTAAAATACCAGCCCATCCTAAGAAAATTAGAAAATCATTTCGAGGCAGATATGCCTTTTCTCGAAAGAGTGCCGCCAAGTCGGAAGATAGATGTTGGCGACAGGATCATATTAACAGTGATCTGAATAAAATTGTTGAAAACGGGAAAAGAAAAGATGCACCGAACAAGGGTAATGATGGTGGAGTTCTTATGAACTTAACTAATAAAATTATGACAAATAAATATGTCAATCACTATGAGACATCATCTCAAAAGACTACCAGATCCAAAAGATTAAATAGAAGAACTATTTATCACGTTAGTGACACTGATCCCACTTACATTGGGAAGGTTGCATATTCTCGCACCGTGTTAGTGCGCAATCTGCCACAAGGTACCAGATGGCAGGCACTTAGTAATTTCTTTAATGACACGGCAGACGTTATGTTTGTACAGTTGTTGTCACCTACCAATGACAGGTATGGTGAAGCTATGGTTACATTTCGTAACAACAAAGATGCTCGGATGGTGATCGAGCGTGATAATGGTGTTTATTTTCACCACCATTCTTTGAGATTGAAATTAGTACCTGATTCTGCGTCACGCAGATAACAGGATACTGTAACCATATTCGTCACATCTTTGATGACTCAGCATTGTCAGTCATCATTTCTTGACTTTCTTAATCATCTATCCTAATATAGATTGATTTATAGATTTTTTTTTTTCTTCTCGAAAAAAACATTTTTGATTCTTAACGTCTTTAAATTTGTACACATGTTTTCTGTCTTATTTGTTTTTTTTTTACCATGCCTACAAGAAACAGTAATATCGTTATTGGTATTAACTATACTCAGCCCAATACAGCATAGGTTTACTTGTCATCTATCACGGCTGTCCTGTCATCGTTACTAAAGAAGAACATGCCTTTAAGGATAAATTGGACAGACGAATGTGACAAAACTTTTCGCACTATTTTAAAAATTTTTTCATGCCCACCTGTTTTAAGATTACCAGATGCTTCTAAAAAGTTTGTTCTACGTACAGATGCGAGTAATTACGGACTCGGAGCTTGTCTACTCCAATATCATGATGATGTCCTTCACCCTGTACTTTACATCTCACGCAAGCTGAAACCTCCGGAGACTAAATATTCGACTGTAGACCGAGAATTGCTCTCCGTAATCTGGGCAATTACCAAGTTAGAAAAATTTCTGCTGGGATCTCCATTTCTGATCCAGACTGATCAGAAATCTGTGGCAGCATTACGTCGTTCAAACCATAAAAGTGCTAAACTTGCACGATTTGCTATTACGTTGCAACCATACGAGTTTGAAATACAGTCGATACCTGGAACTGAGAACGTCATAGCCGATACGTTGTCCAGACATCCTACGGATTCTGAATAAATATTACAATTTCAAGAAAATGTTCTGACTGATCAAGCATTACATTTGCAATTAACGGTATTAATTCCACGTCAGAATATACAACACTTCATTTGGACTTCCTACTTAAATAAGGACATTTCGAAATAAACTATCGTGATCAAAATATCAAGTTTTACGGATCGTTTGAAAATTTGGACTTCACTTCCACTTTGCGTATCACTCATTTCGATTGAAAACCGTTAAAAAGGAACAATCTCTGATGTAGAATGGACATATACTGTGATGACTGATTCAATTACATTCAAAGTTTAATAAAGGAACTAACGAGGATTGGATAATCATATCATAATTCGATAATATGAACCTTGTTTCTTAATGAACTTTCATACAAGTCAACAGGATATAACAACGATTGGATCTTCATGTCCGATATTGTTAAATTTTCTAGTTATTAAATTAATATATAATAAAATAAAGTTAAAGTGTGATGAAATAAAAAAAATAAAATATACAAAGAAAAGATGAAACAAAATAATATCACACCAATTAATATTTTAATTAGTGTAATTATCAAGGTAATAGATATTACATTATGACATTTCATATTTATAGTTAAAATGTATGAATTTTTTCTGTTCTTTTCTTCTGATTGCGTTAATTTAATTAGGTATCTATCCTTACACTTCATTTTCACACACGCATTCTAATTTAATGTATACTTTAATATTTGGTTTTAATTGTCCGTACTTCTCAATTTTTATTTCTTTTACTCTCTTATACTATTTCTCATTTTCTTCAATTAGATAGTAATTAGTTAGTACCATACGTACATACTATAATTAATTATTTTAATTTTAGTTAGTTAGAATAATTTTAATAACACCTCACATTATTAGTTAGTCGATACATACAACAAATTAATTAGTTAATTAGTTAGTGACAGTGACATTTCCTTGTTTAATATAAGTTATATGTATGATATGACGTTGATTTTATTATAAGATATTACTGACATGACCACGACACTGTTCTAGATAGAACATCGTAGGTCATACGTCGGGTTTTGTTAAATTTTTGATAATTTGATTAATATTATTCAAAAAAAAAAAAAAAATCTATCTAATAGATTTTTTTTTCCCCCTGTCTGACAGGAAATCTGTTACGGTGTTATTTTAAATGACGGCGTCTGCTGGGGTTTAGCCATGCGCAACGTTAGGGGTCATTAACATTTATAGAATATGTCGATATTTTACGGTATACTGAACGCGAAATATATGCGGAGATTATGACGCATTCGCGTTGGGAAGGTCACGCTGGGTGACTTGGTTACATGGCCCTTGTTACGCTATCCGTCAAGCAAGAAGGTCGTGTCTTGTATTTCTTCCAAGGAAAAAAGGCTGAGTATATAGCCTATATTATATATATAAATCGATGTAGAACTCAGGGTCAGTTCGGTTATTAATATAAGTATGAGATTAATTAAATTAAACTAATGATGGAAGGAGAATCGCATTATGACTCAAATTGTAGCTGTCAAGAACTCATGTGCTCATTTCTGGCTGTTGACTACAACAGCGCACGTATATAGCCACGATGTTCTTCTGACATATTGTTTTGACACGGACGGACATGAATACTATGCAAGTAATTTTTAATGACTATATATGAATCTATACCTACGTGAATGTCTTGTGTGTGAACTGTAAATAAATTCATGGACTCTGAATTGAGGACTTTATCACATCGATACGTTACAGCTATTTGCTGCATTTGCCACTGTTGATGATTATGCAAATGAAGAACTCTTCTGATAAGAAAAATATGTATATATAATGATGAGCTCCGAAGGGAACGAATGTATTCTTGGACATTCAACAAATGATGAATCAATATAACGTTGACCCTTACTCCAAGATAATAATCGAACGAAGGACCCTCCAATACCAGTAAAACCACCCACGCAACAATAACCCTCCGCTCCCCAAGGAGCAGAGGCCTTCAACAAACATATGCCATGTCCTCCTGTCACGTGCCATTATCTCAAGTTCTTTCCACGTTCTCCTCATCATTTTCAACTCTGTTTCCAGCTCTCTTCTCCATGTGCTTCTTGTCCTACCTCTGCCTCTCTTGTCCTGGGGGTTCCAGAACAAGGACTGCCTTGTAATGCTATCAACAGGTTTCCTTAGTGTGTCCTATCCATGGCCATCGTCTTCTTCTTATCTCTTGTTCCACTGGCACTTGTCTAGTTCTTGTCATCAGTTCCACTTTGGTAACCTTGTCATAACATTTTAATCCCTCTATTATACGTGTGGTAAAGTGGGATGTTATAAATATTTATAGGGGACTTAGTGTACTGACTGAGATCAGCTGTGAAGGTATCTGTATCTAATAAGTGTGGTGTATTACAGATGACCTTACTTGCTACCACATTTATACCTCAGTCAGAATTATTATGAAATATTGTGATGACTACGTTAAATGTCTAGGGTTATGAAAATGATGAAGTGTAAGTCACAACAACAACAGACAGATAAACAGTTTAATTTCTTCCACAACACTCTACAACACTGTGACACTCACACACATATAACACTCTATAAGACTATCTTAAATGAGTCAAGTGTTTAAGTTAAAAAATATATGTATTAATTCTTTCAATGATGGGTATCCTGATTCAACTACACAGTGAACCAGGAATCACAATCAAATGTAATTACAAGTATTATGTACACAGTTTATATATAAGAACTTTGTCTTGACATAGTTTATTATTATTATTCTATGTGTGTAATTTGTGCAGTAGTAATATGAGGTAATACTGGTTTTGTTCAAGCTTGGTTGTTGTTTTTCATCATGACTTCAAGTGTTTGATTATCGGGGAAATAGTATTGGGAAAAGTTCACAGTTCCTGTCATTTGAACCAATTAATTGTCCCTCTGTGTTTAATAAAATGTCAATTTTTGAGGGGGCACATAATGTTGAGCTACTCTGGCCACAGAAGCTTATCTTTCGTGATGGCGGCAGGAAAAGACTCCTCTGCTCGATTGCTTCACTGTGTTCTGGAGACACCTCACTGGTCGCTATCTCGACCAAGAAGTATGCTGTCAGCCTCTGGATTCAGCAAAACTCAGACCAGGTGCTGCTTCAGTAACTAGGACCACAGTCCCACAATTCATAGAAATAATACACAGATACGTTGACTGGCGATGAATATGGCACAAATTCCGATCTGCCTCCGTCCCAGACTTTTATTTAGAAAAATATGATCTGGATCTCAACGCACTGTTTCTTAGTAAGTTTATTTTAAAATGTGGCACTGAACTGACGCTCTTAATTGACTATATTGGCGGGTCTAACCAATCGGGCCATGTTTACACAGCTTTTCAAAAAAAGTACCCTTACTACCGTTTCCCCTAACAACAAAGAATTAGTATTTGTAGTCCGACTAATCGTGTTTAGCTTTACATTTACTTCTATCCAATCAAATAGGATTTTACATGGTGGCCCATTTCCCGTAAAATAGAGGTTTCAAAACATGCCACTGTGCGATTATTTTTTGGTGTTGTCTGACACCCTCACTATTTTCTTTTGGCTATAATTTGTTAATTCCTAGACTATTTGCGTAACACTTAACATATTCTTTGTCAGCAAGTCCTAAGGAACCCAAATATATAAGTTTAATGGGGCTAAGGGGCTGCGTTCAAAATATGCATTTTCTTCTACCTCCCGTTCACTTCGATACGATGTGGTGTCTGGGTACTGTCAGGCTTTCAGACATAAAACAGTATAATGTCATGTTTCCTAATAAGCGTTTTTCAGGTTTTTAAACCTAACTCTCGTATGGGTAGTGTTTTTTTTATCACGGTCTATTTGAAAAAAAGTTAGTGCTTCTGGCCTTTCGCGCGGGGAGGGTGGCATTAATTGTATATCGCGAGACGCGTGTTAGTGTTGCATGCGTTCCTGCTTTCAGCCCTCCCTCTCTCTATCCTAAGTTCATCTGTCTTTCCGTTTATGTTAACGTAGTGTATAAAATGAAATTAATGGAAGTATTAATTTAGGTCATTACGCAGTGTGCCTAGCTCAAGGTTTTCTTAGAAATACAGTACACGTTTTATTGTAGAAAGCGTGTAGTGATGCAGTAAGCTTTACTATCAACGTGAAACGTTACAATTTGCAGACGAAGTAGAAAACAAGGGGGATTTTTGTACGCCATTGTGACAGCACTGTACTTTTACCATTTCTCTTTCCTTTTATTGAATTTATGTGTTAGGCTTTACATTTACCTTTTAATTTATATATATGTGGATTTAGAATGTTTCACGACAAATTCTCCCCTCTTAAAACAGACGTTATATGTCAGTCTATAATTCTATATACACATAGAGAAATTTATTATTAATTCTGGGGCTTACGGTGATTATCATCACACGGATGGCGGCTTAAAAAATCCGCTCCCAGATTTGTTTTTCCAGATATATACTCTATGCTAAACTCAAATGGCTGCATAAGTAAGGACCACCTGAGTAATCTAGAATTTTCATGCCTAGCCTGCGCTAGAAACGACAAGGGTTTGTGATCCGTTTGCAACTTAAATGCCTTCCCATACAGATAAATATTGAATTTCTTTATCGCCCATATTACTGCAAGACATTCTTTTTCGCTAGTTGAGTAATTGGTTTCAGCTTTATTCAACTTTCTGCTAGCATATGCCACTGGGCTTAATTCCCCATCCAATGCATCTGATTTCTGTAGCAGTGTCGCACCTAACCCAATATTACTGGCATCCGTCCTTACAATGAATTCTTGACTTAAGTCAGGTAGTTTCAAAATAGGTTTGCTTGTAAGCTTTTCCTTCAATTCCTGGTAAGCCAATTCACATTGTGGTGTCCATGTAATTCGATCTGGATTTCCTTTACGTGTCAAATCAATTAACGGTGCACATATGGAATTAAAGTTTTTGATATACTTTTGGTAGAAACCACATAATGAGACAAAGGATCTCACGTCTTTTTTGGTTTGTGGTCTCGGGGCTTTCTTTAGTTTCTCTAAATTCTTGGGGTCAGGGGTCATGTTTCCCTGATGGACTGTGTGTCCCAAGAATTCTAATTCTTTACATCCAACGCAACATTTGGTTGGTCGGGCTGTTAAATTCGCTTCTCTAAGTCGATTAAACAGCATATTCAGAGAGTCAATGTGTTCCTCAAATGTTTCTGTTGCTATAAGGATATCATCCATGAAATTTGTAATGCATGGATTATTCAGAGGGTCCAATAATTTTCTCATCATTCTAGAGAAGACACTAGGTGCATTCTTCAATCCAAATGGCAATCTGTTAAACTCATAGTGTCCCTCTGAGGTACTAAAAGCTAGGTATGGTCTAACCTCAGGCTTTACTGGAATCTGATAGTATCCTTTACTCAGATCCACTTTTGAGAAATATTTAGCTTTATTTAGCCTGGCAAACAACTGATTTGTATCCGGCAATGGATCCACCTGTCCTTCTGTAATAGCATTCAGTCTCCTGTAATCTATACAGAGTCTATGTTCTCCAGAGGGTTTCCTTAAGAGTACAACACTGAAACTATACGAAGATTCACTGTGTGAAATAATTCCTTCCTTCAACAAATAGTCTATCTCTTCCTTCAAAGCTTTTTACTTAGTAAAAGGAATCGAATAGGGTTTCATACAGACCGGTGTGGGGTCTATTAGTTTCATATCATATTCCAATAAGTTTGTATGCCCCGGTCGGTCCGTTAACACCTCTGTATGATTATCTAGAACCTGTTGCACTCTCTCTTTCTGATTTTTCGTTAAATGTGTACTGATTTTCACCTGTGCCGCTGTCTCACAGGGATGTAATGGATATTCAAATGATGAAAGTGGTTCCTTTTTCATCTCCATTGCAATGGACAAGGTCAACAAGTGTGTCTCTTCCTGATTTTCTATTTCCAAATATTTCTTCAGGAGATTCACATGATAGATTTTTTCTTTCCCCTTCTTATCTATCTTATAATTGGTTCTAGACACCTTCTCTAGAACTGTATATGGACCTTGCCATCCAATTTGTAACTTATTCTGACTACCGGGTAGAAGAAGCAGTACCTTCTCTCCCACAGCCAAATCTCTGTCCTTAGCCTTCTTGTTGAAATAGGCAGCATGTTTCTTCCTGGCTTGTCTCAAATTTTCATTGGCAAGTTTCCAGCCAGTTTTTAAACGAGTGGTCAGCTCATTCACATATTGGTATGAGAATGTAATATTTTCCTCTGCCTTTTCATCAGTCCACGTTCTTAACAGCGTTACATATGGACCTTTAATTTTGTGGACCTATTTGTCCATGCACCGGTATGGTCTCTTCCACTCGAAGCGCTATAGTGATGATTTTTCTTCCCAGAATTATCATGCACAAAACGACCGCTACCAATTCTTTTCTTGGGGCTTTCTCCCCACTTAGAATTCTGGATGAGAGATTTCCTCTCTACATCCTCTTCCTCCAGTTTACATAAGTCTGATTGAGGGATTTTCGGCTTATCCTGGGGTAAGACATCTTTTTGCCCTCTCTGCATAGTGGCCATTGTAAAACAGTTAATTGAAGCTTGTCCGTGAAAAGGGGCTTCCCATTCCATTTGGTCCACTTTATCAAATTTATTTTTCTTTTCCGTGTCAGGCCTACGTTTGCCCCGTGGCGTGTGGAGGTCCTGATCACTGTTCCCACTTGTGGGTGTTCCCTCATGTGCTATGTTACACCTCTCTACAAAATTCTCAATGTCCCACCTTGCCTTGGGCCAATAATAATTGTGAGCCACCTTTTGGATGATGGTACCAATTTTCTCATGGTCCCCATCTTGTTTCACATGTAGGCTCCTTATTAATTCTGCCCTATATCTCTTTGGAAGAACCAACTGCCCGTGACCATTGGATCTAGTTCCGGCCTTCCTGTAAATCAACTTGTTTTTCATGTAAAAATCTCCCTTGCCTGGAGTTGTATGACAAGTTGACAATTTCCTAAAACAAGGCTTGAGGGTCTTATCCCCAGCCTGTGCCTTCCTCATCTCATCTGGAGTGGTATCTATCAGAATATCCTCCTCCTGTCTTGAGGTTGACCTGACCTGAAGGGTGGCCATAACTATAGGGTTCCTTCTACAATGGTCAGTGTCATGATTGTTCATCTTACAATTTTTACACCACCTCCTGTTTTGGTTGAAAGATTTTCTTTCATCATATTTCCTTTCATCGAATTGTGGGGTTTTATTTTTATTGTCATACCGTGGCCTATCAAACTGGTGCTTACTCTTGTTTTGATCTCTAGGATCAAATTTATTAAAGTTCTGTGGTGCCCTAAAATTATCTACCTGTTTCTTTTTATTACCTGATACCTCTGCCTGAGCTGCTTGATACCTTTCTGCAACATTTAGTAGCTCACCCAGTCTCTCTGCACCTTGTTCCATGAGATACTTTCTCAGGTCTGGAGCCATGGACTCTCTTAATTGTTCTATAAGGACCATTTCCTTAAGATCTTGGGTTTTCCCCAGAGAAGTCCATTTCTCCAAGTATGTCTCTAACCGTGCAGAGAACTGGTGATAGGTTTCACCTGACAGTAGTTTAGCATTCCTAAATTTTTTCCTATAAAATTCTGCGTTCTTTTCACATCTTAACAAAAGAGCCTGCTTTAGCATGTCATAATTTTCTTGATCACCTCTGTTCATTTTGGCAAAAACTTCATAAGCTGCCCCACGAAGCCCTTGAGATAACTTTAAGCTCCACCTTTCTCTCTCTAACCCATACGTGGTAGCTAATAGTTCATATCTATTTAGATAGCTCTCAATATCATCGTCTTTCTCAACAAAATGATCTAAATGAAAATTCATAGCTGAGGTTGAGGCTCCCTGACTAGCAGTAGCATCGGAGGTAAAGGGACTGGCCCCATTTTCAGGAGCATGGCCTTGAAACTCAAACTCCCTTAGTCGTAACTCATGTTCCCTTTGTAATCTCTTCTCCTCCTTTTCTGCTTCCCTCTCTGCAGCCTGTCTTCTTTCCTCGGCTTCCCTTTCAGCCTTTTTCTCTTCCAACTGGAGCCTTTTAATCTCCTTATCTGCCTCCAATGCTTTAGCCTCTGCCTCAATCTTTCTTTCAGCTTCTTTTTCTAATCTTTCAGATTCTATTTTTCTTTCTGCCTCTTTTTCTAATCTTCTTTCTTCACGTTCAATATATTTGTCACATTCCGTAGTGACATAGGCAATCATAACTTGCCCGTCCATTCCTAACTCTTTAGCAGTCTGCACCGCAGCAGATCGAAATTTGGCCAGGTCCGCCATTTTCTAACAGGTAACTGTATATAATGTCTAACTAAACAATACAATCTGTAATTAATTATCCAATGACAACCACAGGCACTGAGAGCTCAACCTTATTTAATTCCACCCAAGGATACCTTTTAAATCTTTATTATTCCCTGAAGTGAATTACCCCCAATATTTATAACACGGAAAGATTCAAAATCCCGGACAGGCCCCCAATATATGTGGTAAAGTGGGATGTTATAAATATTTATAGGGGACTTAGTGTACTGACTGAGATCAGCTGTGAAGGTATCTGTATCTAATAAGTGTGGTGTATTACAGATGACCTTACTTGCTACCACATTTATACCTCAGTCAGAATTATTCTGGAATATTGTGATGACTACGTTAAATGTCTAGGCTTATGAAAATGATGAAGTGTAAGTCACAACAACAACAGACAGATAAACAGTTTAATTTCTTCCACAACACTCTACAACACTGTGACACTCACACACATATAACACTCTATAAGACTATCTTAAATGAGTCAAGTGTTTAAGTTTCAAAATATATGTATTAATTCTTTCAATGAAGAGTATCCTGATTCAACTACACAGTGAACTAGGAATCACAATCAAATGTAATTACAAGTATTATGTACACAGTTTATATATATGAACTTTGTATTGACATAGTTTATTATTATTATTCTATGTGTGTAATTTGTGCAGTAGTAATATGAGGTAATACTGGTTTTGTTCAAGCTTGGTTGTTGTTTTTCATCATGACTTCAAGTGTTTGATTATCGGGGAAATAGTATTGGGAAAAGTTCACAGTTCCTGTCATTTGAACCAATTAATTGTCCCTCTGTGTTTAATAAAATGTCAATTTTTGAGGGGGCACATAATGTTGAGCTACTCTGGCCACAGAAGCTTATCTTTCGTGATGGCGGCAGGAAAAGACTCCTTTGCTCGATTGCTTCACTGTGTTCTGGAGACACCTCACTGGTTGCTGTCTGGACCAAGAAGTATGCTGTCAGCCTCTGGATTCAGCAAAACTCAGACCAGGTGCTGCTTCAGTAACTAGAACCACAGTCCCACAATTCATGGAAATAATACACAGATACGTTGACTGGCGATGAATATGGCACAAATTCCGATCTGCCTCCGTCCCAGACTTTTATTTAGAAAAAAAATGATCTGGATCTCAACGCACTGTTTCTTAGTAAGTTTATTTTAAAATGTGGCACTGAACTGACGCTCTTAATTGACTATATTGGCGGGTCTAACCAATCGGGCCATGTTTACACAGCTTTTCAAAAAAAGTACCCTTACTACCGTTTCCCCTAACAACAAAGAATTAGTATTTGTAGTCCGACTAATCGTGTTTAGCCTTACATTTACTTCTATCCAATCAAATAGGATTTTACATGGTGGCCCATTTCCCGTAAAATAGTGGTTTCAAAACATGCCACTGTGCGATTATTTTTTGGTGTTGTCTGACACCCTCACTATTTTCTTTTGGCTATAATTTGTTAATTCCTAGACTATTTGCGTAACACTTAACATATTCTTTGTCAGCAAGTCCTAAGGCACCCAAATATATAAGTTTAATGGGGCTAAGGGGCTGCGTTCAAAATATGCATTTTCTTCTACCTCCCGTTCACTTCGATACGATGTGGTGTCTGGGTACTGTCAGGCTTTCAGACATAAAACAGTATAATGTCATGTTTCCTAATAAGCGTTTTTCAGGTTTTTAAACCTAACTCTCGTATGGGTAGTGTTTTTTATCACGGTCTATTTGAAAAAAAGTTAGTGCTTCTGGCCTTTCGCGCAGGGAGGGTGGCATTAATTGTATATCGCGAGACGCGTGTTAGTGTTGCATGCGTTCCTGCTTTCAGCCCTCCCTCTCTCTATCCTAAGTTCATCTGTCTTTCCGTTTATGTTAACGTAGTGTATAAAATGAAATTAATGGAAGTATTAATTTAGGTCATTACGCAGTGTGCCTAGCTCAAGGTTTTCTTAGAAATACAGTACACGTTTTATTGTAGAAAGCGTGTAGTGATGCAGTAGGCTTTACTATCAACGTGAAACGTTATAATTTGCAGACGAAGTAGAAAACAAGGGGGATTTTTGTACGCCATTGTGACAGCATTGTACTTTTACCATTTCTCTTTCCTTTTATTGAATTTATGTGTTAGGCTTTACATTTACCTTTTAATTTATATATGTGGATTTAGAATGTTTCACGACAATACGCAAGCATCAATTTATGAAAGTCTGTAGCTTTTTGGTCGTTATCTTTGCTGTTCTCCGTGTTTCAGAGCCATATAATAGAATTGACTTGACATTTGAGGTGAAGATTCTTATTTTTGTGTTGGATCCGATTTCTCTTGATCTCCATATATTTCCCAATGGAAAAAAAAAATTGGGACTTGCCAAATGCTGAAGTGCTGATGCTGCTTTTCCGTAGATTCATCTCTGTGGTGAGGGCACGTTATCACGTCAGTTCAGGAAGTAACCGCTCTTTGTCAAGGCAAAAATCTTCACAACCCGTGGAATGCAGCTTTCTAGTGTCAATTACAAGTTTTGAGTCCCAGAATGGTCGTAGAGCCAATGGTCTCTTTTGGTCGTACCACAAATAGTCGGGTGGCCTCGTACTGGTACCACAAACTTTGGAGGGAACAAAAGAACAAATTCCGCTGCTAAGTCTTTGTTTTCCTGATGTTAATCATGTGCCTTTCCCGCTGTCCGTCAGCCGTTTGTTTTCTCAGATTTTTTTTACTCTCTGTGAGCGTTTATCATATCACTCAAGGGATATGATGAAAACTCACCATTATTTCAGTTAATTTAATGAACAATGTGTGACTGGACGGCGGCAAATGGCTTGTGCCTGAAGCAACATAGTAAGTTTACATACATTCACACAATGATAATTTACAACTATACACATGTTGATATAATCATAACTCATTTCCTGCTCCATTTATAGTCTGGGGTTATCTCTGCTTTTCGTTCTCTGAGAGAACCCGCATGAAGCAATCACCATCGCTTGCTGTGGTGGTCCATGAATGTATAATTTTAACATGCTGATGTTGCCAGCCTTGTATGGACTTTTACCATCACCAGCAAGTAGAAACATGTCACATCGAAAGCATAAAAAAAATGTTACAGCTCACCTCAATGATTGAGAAATCTTAGTTTACTTGCTCAGGTAAATAGCCTTGATACATATGCCTAGAACACACGTCGAGGTATTTAGTTCTATTAACAATCCCTCTGCAACGTTGTGAGTAAGTCTTGTATAAGTCCGATTTATGTATGAATAACGTAGGATTTTCTTGCTGAAGTGTTCAGAAGTGTTCTTCTAAGTTCAATTCTATTTACAGTTAGAATCTTTCTTCTATTGTTTCCTGGCTTCAGTCCGAGCTGTCTACTTGACGATTTTCGGAATGCAGTGCCGTATGTCTACAATGTTCGACATTATATTTCAGACTTCACCCACGCACTCTAGTTGTCTGCTACTTGGTAACTCCCAATCATAACGATTGTATATGACAACTCGAATTTCCAAACCAATGGCATTCAAAGTACATGCTATGATAGACTAAGGTTTATGGAATTTCCTGCGTGACTCATGCGTTTCAGAATTTAAACAGTCACTATCCATATATGGAATTGTGAAGTCCGTAAAGTGTTGTCAAAGTTTATTTATATCACACCTCCCGCTCACTCTTCAAAATGTCATCCAAGATTGCGATTATCTATAATCACCTATCCCTAGTAATTAGGAAGTCTGATTACTTAGTTTATCAGACTCTGCCGATCTTTTGTATCATAGAACTTGTCGCAAATCCGACTGCCTGTTTAGATACGTCGTGGTTTATGAAATTAAACCCAAATTGCAAGTCCATTCTGCTGTCGAGTTGGAAGTGATTATGCAAACTTAAGCAAACACGGCATGCTTGCATCTACCTGGAGTCAATGTGGTATTATCACATTTAGTGATTCAATTAACCTCTCAGCGATGGGCGATTGTGTGACCGTCCCAGTGTTTCCTATTTACTTGTAGAACTGGGCACGGCACAATGTAGGGTTATGTGACAGAGTGGGGTTATCCTGTCTTGTTTGATGACTATCGAGTGAGTTTGTTTAACTGGCCTATCCGCCAGAGGTATTGCTTAGCTCACCTCTATATTGTGGACGAGGTTCGTATTATATTTTAAGTCCTCTCAAATGCTGATGTTGTGTTTAGCATTAAGAGTCCTTTAGGTAGGATAAGAGTGGAACATACTCTTTTAAAATGGTCAAACATGTTAAAATCATCAACGTCTTGTACTTCTCAAAAATTCATTTTTTATTTTGAAAAATGCAACATTTCAATATAAATTCCAATAAACAATGCAATACATCATATGTACAGACATGCATGCCGGCGGCGTTGAATTTCAGATCAGTCAATGCGGCATTTTGGATTCAAAGGTCATGGTTTTGCTTCTCATTTTTCTCCTTTTTTCTGTGATTCTATCTCAAGGGTTGGTGCTTCTTATGCTACCAGGGTTTTTCTTTTGCTTTATCTATATTTCCACATATTCTTTGAGCTGCAGGGAGATGTATCATGTTTCTTCTTTTCTTCAATCTTCGAACATGCCCTTGTTCACAGATATAGCCTAGCCAAATACCTTGGCAATCAAAAGCATGAAAATTGGTTCATACTTACAAAATGTCCGAATCACAATAATCACATAACCACATGATCATCCTAGAATACACAATACTGAATAACTTTGACACCTTTTGTTGAGTTCTCGAACAAAGGAAATATTGAGCTGAAAGGGACACATCTTTCTACATCGCTCTTCAGATCAGGACTAAATTATGGCGTCTACTTTCGCTGGGGAAAAGAGCCTCTGAGCTCTGTCATTGGGCAAAAGAATCACGTGACTAATTTTTGACATAGCGAACGCCACTCTTAGCCTCAATAAGATATTATGCTACCGAGTTAACTTTTATAATCTGTTTCTGGTGGTTTTATGAGAATCTGTATTTTACTTGGCTTGGTTAAAATAATAGCATGTTTCTGCCTAAATAGCAGTATACGCTGCCACAATTGTTTGGCCCTGTCATTCTTCGAAGTGTGAAACGTGAACAATGATAGTAGGAAAAAAAGGTAACAATTGTGAGTAGAGGATAGGCACGAAATTATTTGCGTTAAATATGCCGAAATAATATAATAAAGGCAATGAGAGGAAATTACGAAAAAGCAAACGAGCCATAATATCGCACTGAGAGAGTAGTAGGAATAATCTTTCATTGTCTCATCAGTGACCCCTCCTTCACCTCCTCCTCCAGAACTGCATGTGGTATACATGATATATATATATATATATATATATATATATATATATATATATATATATATATATATATATATATATATATATATATATATATATATATATATATATATATATATATATATATATATATATATATATATGCACACAGGGAGCTTTTACAAATGTTAACATTTATACATCAGTTCTTTTCTTTAATAGCTTGTACATTGTCCATGTTTCTACATCATACAATAATAAAGAATATATATATAGAGCATTTGATGATTCTCATTTGGAATTTGTGAGTTAGGTGTTTTGAAGTTAATATCTGTTTCATGTTGTTGGTTGTAGCTGTGGCCATTCCCATTCTCTTCTTGATTTCATTTATGCAGGGAGATTTGTTTAAATGTTAACATTTAATGAGAGTACTTTTATATTTGAAAAAATCTTAACATGATAACATTAAAGATTGTAAAATGCAATTTCAATGCTTCAAATGGTCTCCACTCGTTCGCCATTGTTGTCAACACATTTCTGGAACTTTTTATGAACTTACTATAAAAGAAACTGAAAAAAAAAACATGTGGCCTGTAAGTAATAACATTTTTTTTTTTTAAATTACCTTTTATAACTGAAAAGTTTAATCAGAAAACGGAACGTCGTAAATAAGCCTCAACTTGGCAGGACACAAAAATAAAAACCAGAACCTAAAGTAAAAATAATTGAGGGCAGCTAACAAAGCTCTTTTTCTTTGACCTCTTGACCCAGATCGTTTCATTCAGCAGAAACAAACATCAACAAACACACACAGAAAACAGAAAAAAGAAACTAATAAAATCAAACAGCATGCGGAATCAATGAGAAATGTTGCATAGAGAAAAAGCATAATATACGAGGCCGCATAAATTCTAGGAAAATCTAGGAGGAAGAAAAAAGCCAAGAAGAAGTCAAGGCCAACAACTGAATTTGTATTATACATTTCAAAAGGCACATCACGCCACTGAAAATTTAATGAAGAAACAGGTTTGAGAGAAACGTGCTGTGGGGTGACAGCGAAAGGAAACGTCAGGTGATGGACGGGAAATTGTATGTCAAAGGTTATCGTCAAGTTAAAAAGTAAAAAAATGTAGTTGGTGAGTCATTATTCCTTTATTTATTACCATTCAGTCCTACTGAGGAGCATTATCATCAGTTGCCATCTCCACACCGAAGATATGCTGCAATGGATCTCCAACGTCTTCTGTCTCTTGTCTTGATGGTGCATTCTCATACTCTTCCCTGTCCATCGTTTGATGTTATGTTCCCACTTATAGCGCTGACTTCTTCCTGACTTGAGCTCTTCTTTCTATGATGGTCTTCATTAAAAGGTGTAATGGCTTTTTACGTGGTCAAAATATTTTAACTAATTTTGATCTTCTTCATTAATTCTCTTTTCATTTATAGGTTTTCAAGGACCTCTTTTTTTGGTGTTTTCTTCTCTTTTCGTGAGACTTGTCCCATTCTTCTATATATCCACACCTCAAAGGCCTCAGTTCTTTTCTTTAATAGCTTTTACATCGTCCATGTTTCTACATCATACAATAATAAAGAATATATATAGAGCATTTGATGATTCTCAGTTTGAATTTGTGAGTTAGGTGTTTTGAAGTTAGTATCTATTTCACGTTGTTGGTTGTAGCTTTGGCCATTACCATTCTTTTCTTGATTTCATTTTCGCATCTGCCACCTTCTGTTATTTATGGCCAAGATATTAGAAACTCTTGACTTGTTCCAGGATTTTCCAGTTTATTCTTAGCTTTAATGTTGGCTTATTGTCTGCTTTGCTAATTATCATAGTTTTCCGTTTTCTCAATGTCAATGTCCAATCCATACTCATGACTTGTGCTGTTTACATGCTTCACATTCACAAATTCTTGCAATTCCTGTTCACTTCCAGCTAACAAAACTGTATCATCTGCATATCTAAGATTGTTTATTGATTGTCTACCGATGTTCAGCCTGACATTTCTTGTATCTGTTTGATATATACTGAGGAGCAAAGGCCTTCAAAAACATTCAAACAAAGTTCTCTCGTTCTGTGCTGTCCTCACAGTTTATCATGTCGTCTTTTGGTTTATGTGACCAGTTCTCTTCTTTATGTGTTTTTCAGTCTACCGCTTACCCTCGGGATTCCAAAACAATGGCTGCCTTGTAATGCTATCAACAGGTTCTTCAATATATGTCTTATCTATAGGCAGCGCCTTATTTCTCATCTCTTGTTCCACTGTCACTTGTCTGGATCTTGTCATCAGTTCCATATTAGTAGTCTTGTCTTACTGCTTAAATCCTCCCTTTCTAAACAAGCACTCGGGTGGTCGTCATACGGCCACATATAAAGTTTCCGTACTTCTGAGGCTACAAATCTTGTCCTGGTCCTCTCGTGTCAGACCGTTAAGTTAACATCTACATTCTCCTATGTTGTAATTATCAAAATGTTCTTAGCCCAACAATCTTCTTTTTTATTTATCTGACCCTGGCTTATTTTTAAACGCTTTTATTTTATTTAATATAAGCCTTGTTCAGATGTTTTTTTTTGTTTTTGTTTTTTTTTTTAACCAGCGACACTTGGGCTTTCAGCCCTTCGGCCAAATGACATGTCATTGCGAGGCTGGGGAACCTGAGGACTTTCCTTCCAACCCGGTCAGGAGTTTCGCTCCTTCCCATCCACAGAGCGTTTATCACAGGAGCCGTTCAGGTTATTCAGTCAAATTTCCGGCCGTAAACATTTCTTCAAACGCTGACGCCCGGGTTTGAACCATGAACACCTGGTCGCCAGTACAACGCCGTAGCCATTACACCAGCGCGGCTCCCTGTTCGGATGTTTCAAATCTTTGAGCCTTTGGTTCACTAATTTTCAGATGACCCAGGCAGCTAAAATGTAGCACACGAGCCTCTATCGCAATATATTTTAAACCATCAACATTTAAAGGAACCTCGAGTGACCTGTGCCTCGCGCACCATAAAGAAATTAAAGCAGAACAAGTCATAGAAATTTTACACGATTACATCGATGAAAGGACCACAGAAATTAGTGACGTGGTACACATAATTGTGCATAGGATCACATAACTTTTCCATTTTTAGTACATTTTAAAATAAAAAATGTCGCGTAAAATGTGTTTTTTATTTACTTGTTCATGCATTAGCTTATATGCGCATCATCATAAAATTATGAAATTCTTCAACTTGGTGTTGGCTCCAAACGTGCGAGGAGTTCAGCAGCCCTAGTTAAACAATAATAGCAACAGCGGTAGCAGAAAAATACGCTACTAAGTCCAAACATTTGAAACATCAAATTTGATAATAATTAAATGGAGATACCAGAAATATGTAGAACACTAAGACAATAAATATCAAATTTGATCGTACTAACATTAAATACTTAAAATCCGTAGACAACGAAAGAATACGAAAATCAGATTTGGTTATACTAAAATAAAATACTGGAAATATATAGAGGACCGGAAACAGAAAGTATTCGATGTGGTAATCCTAAACTAAAGCAAGGAGTAGGTAACACAAGCTTGTATAAAGAGATGTAAATGAGAATTCAGTGAGCCGATAAAGCTAGCTTTTAGTTCACCCTCATTTCGTTGCAGCCAAATTCGACTGAAGAGTCCTTCAAATAAAGAGCTGATAAATGCAGTCTTTATGCCAACATTGTGCTATATATTTCAGACCTGGACAGAAGATAATAAAAGAAGGAGGGACAATGTAATACATTTCTGAAAACAGCATTTTAAAAAGAGGGGGAAGGTGGTTACAAGGGTTATCCTTTGACACCTCGTATGATTTTCATTCTACGTTATTCGTTAGTTTACCCCTGAAGAAGATCGTGTGATCGTAAAGTAGGGAATTTTCATTTGTTCTTTGTCCTTGTACGTAGTAACCCACTTCAGATATAACTGACTGTGTGAATGCGCCCCTGACGTGATAGTCCTCAACTGCTTTTTTTTTCCAGGTGCTCCTTTCGGCCCTTTCCTTTCTCTTCTGCTTGTTATGAAAGCTGATTTTCGCCCTATCTGAATTGGTGCCCTAAGGAGCATCGCCTCTTGGTGCGATCGGTAGCTTCATCCTCCCAGGTTGCTGGCTTTATGTTCAGTGCCTTCATGTCTCTCTTGCACACATCTTTGAAAATCAGCTGCGATCGCCTGGCTGTTATTTCGCCATCCGCCACGTGTGCGTGGAAAATATCTTTGCGTTTTCTCTGTTCCTCATATGTTGGGCACTTTTGAAGTAGATTTTCGGCAGTCATTTTATCGGTGCAACAGTCACGCTCATCAGTATTTCCTATCTTTAATTTATTCAATAGATGGTATCTCATAATTAGGTCATTATGCGGCGGCGCTGCGCTGTCTAAGCAGTGAATACAAGGTGTTGCAAAGTTATGCATACACACTTTAAAAATCTATATTTCATGAACAACATATACAATTTTAATTTTCTTTATACATTTGAAGCTAAGCGATACACATTTTGTTTTCACAATGACATAAATTTAGTTTAATAGTTCAAAATTCCCACCATCAGCATGAATACATGAGCGACATCTCTCACAAACTGATCAACAATTCTTTTAAAATTGTCTTTCTTTCCTTAAGACTTTATTGAATATTCTTCGTCATTCTCCGTGTATCTGAATAGTAAGTCCTTCATTGGGAAAAAAATAGTTTATCTCTTAGCTGTAAAATGTGGTACAGAAAATTTGAATTGTGCGTGTTAGTTCATCACGAAATGTACATTTCTAAAGTGTGTGTACATAATTGTGAAACACCCAGTACATGTTTTAAAGGCTAACACATGGACATATAGTTCATGTCATACGTATACATGACCTATCTGTGTTAACCCCAGTAATAAAACCATTGGAGTATAACGACCAGGTATGTCGTTGCAACAGCACAAGTGACGACATACTTTGAAAATGAAGTTAGTTTCGTAAATTTTACGGATAAATTCCACTCAACCATTCTTCATCATCAGCTCTTCTTTTAATCCTCATGTAGCCTGAAGCCAACACTGTAGATGAGCAATCTGAGGCAGGCTAAGTTTTGTTTTGGTTTTAAGAACCATCTTCATTGCTCACGGACAACTCCATCAGTGCTCCGATCTCTTCCATTAGATCACACAAGGAGGATCTCAGCACAGTATACGAACTCCGTTGCACCGGCGAGGATCTCAATGGGCGTATACAGGAATCACACATTCTATAAATATTTGTGTGGTGGGTAGGTGTCCTTCTTCTTTGTCTTCGTTCACCCTCAGATGTCAACTTGAATAAGTTCAAAGAAAGCAATGGTCAGCCTGAGGCTGTTGATATCTCCGTAGATTTTCTCCAGGAATGGTACTGATGATGGTCATATGCGTTTTCTCTGTTCCTCATATGTTGGGCACTTTTAAAGCAGATGTACGGCAGTCATTTTATTGGTGCCACAGTCACACTCATCAGTACTTCCTATCTTTAATTTATTCAATAAATGGTATCTCAATCTGTTATGACCTGTGCGAAGTCTGAAGATTACCAATCGTTCACTTCTGCTGAGCTGGTAAATGTCACTAGATGGTTTTTGGGGCGACCTCTTTCCGATCTCTATTTCACTACGGAGGTAATCAGTTACATTTTTGTACTGATTTTAATGCGATTTTTTTCCGAGTCGCACTCTTTTCTTTCTCTGTCTACTGGAGCAGATATTTTGTATCTGCATTCTTTCACTCCTCTCAGAGATATGTCACCACTTCTGTTTGTTACCCGTCCCTTCCCTAAATCTTTACAAGGAGCGGCAGAGATAATATTAACGACAGGCTTGTTGGTGATTCTCGCGTACCGCACCTTGGACGGGACAGATAACACTAAAAATAGATAGCTGTTACCGTATATTTATGGCCACAACGAATGTTAAGGTGGGATTTACGTATGATATGTAGGAATGTAACAATCTCCTTGCTGTGTACTGTTGTACTCCGTCCGACCTGGGCCAAGCAGCTTTGTTATGCGTGAATAGCTCACCAGGCGTTGAGGCGCTGAAAGGGTGTCATGTTGACATTCGAACATCGGACATTTCTTGTATGTAAGGTACTCGAAGATTGTATGGTTGACAAGTGAGGTGGGTGTGTAGAGACACGAATGCGTATAGGATCTTTGAAATGTAAACAAGGCACCCACTCACTCACATGCAGTAGTCAGTAATTGTAGAAAACTGTTGGAACTTTAAACCATTTAATTACGTGACACAGTGACATCAACAGGTACAGTCAAATGGACGAGAATCAAGACACATCATGTAAATTGGATATGACTGGCAAAACATCTGGTAAATAAAGCTTGAACCACTCATCTATAATGACGTTTTCGACAATGGTCTGTCTTTTAAACTGTTCATAGGTGGTAATAATTAATAACATCGAACATCATCAGTTCCGTATAGCTCATAGGTATGATGCTAATAACGCTGGCTTGACAACCCATTCTTTTCCTACTGTAACTCAGGGCCCCCCTGACTGAACGCGTCAGGTAGTCCTTAAACAAATATAGTTGCTTAATATGGAAGTCTGTGAACTTGATAATACAGTCAAGACTTTATCTGGCTTCACCTTTCAGGTACTTCTTCTTCTGCTCAAAGTTATAGGCTGTAATGACGGGCCTTATAATGGTTGATAAACAACTGTACATTTTTCCATAGGCATGTATTATCTTTCATGCTGAAACGTACCGCCATCCTGCGGGTTTCATAACAATATATGGTTATTGTGCTTCTATAACGTACTTCAACGAATAGACGTAACTGGCTACGTCAAGCACACATAATGGACTCTGGATCACACGAACTGTGAGCCCTACTCACAAGTTCATACTAAATGTTCTGCAAACTTTGCGTAATAATAAAGTAATTTTACCTTGGACAGAATTCCAAACACTACACAAATAACACCTGTCGTCATTCCAGACGAACAGAATAACTCTGGGGAAATCACTAATATGACAAGACTATCTTTTCCCCAGATAATGCAGAAGAAGAACAACGGACATATTCGTCCGGCAGAAAACCAGCTCATAACTCACAGACGGAAGTCTGTTCGGTTCGCGCTAAAAGCTAGCGCATGCGTAGACAGAACAGATTTGAGAACAGTTAACTATCCCGTCTTAAGAAAGAATAAACACAGGGAAGGTAACCCCTAATCAACCTGTGTCAGGGAGTTAACATACAGCTCTGTACCTTCGATTATCAAAAATATAAAATAGATTTACATCTTCTGGAACCGACAAAAATGACGGTAACACAGCGTATTTGTCTAATTGCTTATAAGACCAGGGTACGCGACATATAAGAGATTACTTGTCTGGGTAACACATTTTGGACAGACAACGATGACCTAGTCACTTCCTGTCCGACTTTCACGTACAAGATTACTTTAGATAGCAATAATTTGTTACATCTGAAACACATTGTCGTATGAGTTTACAGATGTGGTGGTGAGTTTGCCTGCCAGGGAACGGATATTTTCATGCCATATATAGGAGAGGTGACCTCTCAATTACTTTCAAAGATTTTCCATGTCAGCAATATTTTGACATCACCCCCCACCCCAACCCCGTCCCCCCAACCAGCATGTTTGAAATGATTGGAGCTTTTGCCTAGCTTCATAACAAACAGAGCTGGGGGAGGACAATGAATACAACCTGACGCTTCAGTCAGTCAAATTTACTGTGAAGATCGCTTGCCAAGACGACACAACCAAACCTTGCCAGAGTGAAGCCTAGAATTCGGAATTCTATTGTATCAGACCGAACCTTTTATTGGAGTATTTATCAGGATTTACACAACAGCCCAGGAAATCTCTTATCATTTTAAATAAGGAAAACCGGAATATCTGAGGAAACTGAACACATGGAGTCAGAGAGGGAATTAAATTTAAAATTAACGACCCCGAGTACACGTGTAAAAAGGCATCGGCTAGTGCCTTAACTTCATTCATCTGAGCAAAAAAGTCTGTGAGCCAAGATTGGAATAAGTTGTAATTTTACATTCTATATTTTCATTTCTAACATGTGAACTACTATGTATATATTACCATGTGTTGCGTACATATTTTTTGACGCACAGATTACAAATGTCGATATGTCTATTTAATATGGAAAATATATTGTTGTATTTAATTGGGTACGAAAATGCTTTCTTTTGTAAAGATGACAGATAATCCATGTTTGATTTATACGTTTGATTATATGGATAATCTCCCTTGATATTGATCGGGCGTAAGAATACTCATATTTTGGCATTCATCATTTGTCATAGCCAGAAAATAGATTGATCGTTCTTAGAATGTTTATGGCCTGAATTCATATGTATTACATATTATTAGTGCAAGTAGATTCAGTCCTATATTGTATATTTTGTATGGGTAGGCAGGACTATATTCTTTATGCCGCACTAGCGGAGGTATTGGTTGTCTTGGCGAGTCGTGATGAGTTCCGATATTGCCGCCTACAATGGCTGGTCACGCATTTTCCTGGGCTGGTCCTTTCTAGAGTGAAAAAATGATTTATGAAGTGATTTCTTCAGTAGGAGATTGTGTCTCTACAAGATTATAGTGTTAGAGACTCTCCTCATGTACTGTATTATGTACTATTCGGACTCAAGGTAAATCCAGACCCTTTTGACGATCTCCTTATGGTTAGACCTAGATGAAGCAACGTATTTTCGTGCATCGTTGGTCGTTTAACTAGATATTGTTGTAGATGACAGGTTCCATCAGCGCTTATGTCTTCAAGAAGTAACCTTCTGACAAAGGGACTGTATGGTAACTCTAGAAAGTTATACTTATTCAAGTTTTGAATCAACTTTGGCTGATGATTATTCTTCTGCTGGGCGAGTGAGCGAAAGCTCAGGGAATGAGGCCATTTTTGTAGTCCTGTCATCATTATGGATCACTGTCCAGAGAACGGGTCGTGTATCTTACTATTCGGACAGTGGCATGGAGATCTCATTTATATGAAAACCCCTTATCGTGGTTTCACAGTATGATATAAACATTGAATATAAGCAACCTAAGAACTTAGCAAGGGAAAGAAGGTTCGTCCATCGAACTCTTCATTTGTTTACCGATCCGCCTTTACTGATGCGTTCAGTCAGATAGGGGATGCGGCCATAATGTATAACAACATTGAATGCTGTTTTGTACCACCCATTATATTTGAATGTTCCATGACATGGGATCTACTATTCATGCCTGAAGATTGATGTGTCAACATGTACTTATGATCTATTCGTTCTGTCCCAGTATGTGCGTCTGAATAAACTGTATGACAAGATTCCAGCAGTTCCTGCATCATTGACTTCCTGCGAGTTTCCGTCCAGTGATGATCAGAGTACACTACTCCATTCTACAACCATAATAACACCACATTTTACAGTGGTGAGCCAGATTCCTGGGTCCAGCCTTCGCAGTCTTGTTATTGAGAGTCATTTACAGTTACAAGAACGTTTGTTTGACCACATCAACACCAGTAGGACAGCTATACAGTCGATGTCAGCTTGACCTATCCTATCCAGCGTATACAGTAACTAGGTCAGCGTTTGTTGACATTTTTTTTTCGTTGGACATTTGCCATAGAACATACAGCGTTACACAGCAAGTTTGTTTGGAAAAGACAGCATTACACATCAGTGTTGGAGCATATATTTGACAGTGTTTGCGAAATGTACAGTGCAACTGAAGCGAGAAGTCTTACTTGTGATTCTTAGGAACAGTAAACAGTGGATTCTCCTGCACTGCCATAGTTTGTGTTGAACTTTAATGATTTAGGCCAGAATTAATTATTTAATAAAGTACCATACTACTGTACCATTATTCAGTACAACTGAGCCTTCTCCGCAACACATTCTATCTGCAACACATTACATTGCATTATATTATAAGTTTATGCTATATGTACATTTATGTTTACATGTTTATATGTGATATTTGTTTGTACACTGCGGGTTGTTGTTTTGGTTGGGCGGTGTCACACAACAGAGTATCCCACGTAATAGAGGGTCTGATGTGTGCGTTTCTATAGGTGCAATTTTCTTGATTGAAAATTTGCTGCGACAGCTGTTGCTATTAGTGTTAGCTGTGAAGACTGTACTCATTGTTGTTTTTGTAATATTCCTCTGTTCTTTAGTTTGTTTTGATTTGTTTGTAATTTGTTGGTCTACCCTTTTCTATTTTTGATTTCTATACACAATTTATATTTATACACTGTGGTGTTATTTGTCTTGTTATCTTATTGCAGTTATCATCACAGATTCTGTGATCATTTTCTTTGATTTGTCCTATTTAATTTAATTTGATTTCTGCAAATGTTCTCATATGGTCTTTTCTTGTTTGTCCTTTGTGAATGTCTTGAGTTGACATATGATATATGAGGTATAGTTGAATACACTTATATTATAGTACAGACCAGTACTTTATGATCATTGATTACACTAAGAAAGTGTACAAGACCTTTGTAAGGTTTGTCTCCCACAGTGATTGGGATAGAAAATATTATTTTCCACAGGTACTCAAGTGATCATTGATTACATTAAGGAAGTATACAAGACCTTTGTAAGGCTTGTCTCCCACAGTGTTTGGGATATACAGATATTGTTTTCCACAGGTACTCAAGTTATCATTGGTTATATTATAAACAAAATAACCATACAAGTTTTTCACTAAGACTAAGTCTATAGTATAGACTTGTCTCCCATGAAAGTGAAATAAGGTAATTTATTTACTTTTTCAGGTTTCTGATTTAATAAGACAGGATGTCTACATTAGATTACTTTATTACACAAGGGAAATCCCTTGATAAGACTGGCAAAGAATTAGAAGAATGGACAACTGCTCAATTCTCTATGGTATTGAAGGCAGAAGAAAAAAGATTAGAAGCTGCTGCTGAGGAAAGAAAAGCTGCTGCAGAAGAGAGAAAACTTCAAATAGAAGAAAAAAGATTAGAAGCTGCTGCTGAGGAAAGAAAAGCTGCTGCAGAGGAGAGAAAGCTTCAAAGCTTCAAAAAGAAGAAAAAAATTAAAAGCTGCTGAACAAAAAAGATTAGAAGAAGCTGCTGCTGCTGCTGAACAAAAAAGATTAGACAGAGAAGCTGAAGCTGCTGCTGAAAAGAAAAAGATTTGAAGCTGAACAAAAAAATTAGCAGATGCAGTAGAAGAAAAGATTTGAGGCTGAAAAGATGCAGGTAGAGAAACCGAACAAAAAAGAATAGACAGAGAAACTGAACAGAAAAGATTAGACAGGGAAGCTGAAGAAAGAAAAGCAATAAGAGAACATGAATTTGAGTTAGAGAAATTAAAATTAACAAATATGAGTAATGTTAATCAAGCACCTGGTGGTAATAGTAAACCCTTTACTTACAAAGTTAAGGTACCAACATTCAATTCTGCCAATGATGATATAACATTCTGGCTTCAGAGGTTTGAACGTGCTTGTCGGGCTCATAATGTTGATAAATCGCAATATGTTAACCAATTATCTGAGAATCTAACAGGCGATTCTCTCACTAGTCTATGTTTGGTTGAAGAGGCTGACAAGGATAATTATGATGTTATTAGGGCAGCCTTGATTAAGAAGTTTCAGTTACCAGAGGAAGGTTATCGCATGTTGTTTAAAAGAATGGTACCTGAGACGGGGGTTGAATTCTCAGAATTCATTGCGAAAATACGTCTTACATTTCAACGATGGATTGAATTATCCAAAATAGAGAAAACATATGATGCTCTTATGGATTTGTTGCTCAGAGACAAGGTCATGTCTTCTATCAATAAACATTTCCTTGAATTTCTACACGAGCGTAAGCCACAAACACTAAAACAAATGCAAGAATATTGTGACCAATACGTTACGGCACACCCGGACGTAACTCTTAGCAACACTAAGATTAAAGAGGGTATGCCGGTTGCTTCAGCAACACAATACAATCCCAAGTACCCACACAACTTTCAGGGAGCTCAAAATAAATTTGACAAAAGGGTTAATTGGCGTAATCATCAAAACCAAGGTAACCAACCAAATCAGGGTTCTTCTTCTAAATTCTGGAAACGGGTTGACAGTCCTCGATACAGGGGTGGCCATAACTATAGAAATTTCCGTAGAGGAAGTAATAATAGAAATTACCAGGGTGTTCCTTCTTGGACACAACGGGATCAATCCTACAGGGATTCTCACTATAATGAGCATGATGATTATAATGATGAACATTATGACTCAAACCCAAACAGGGGTTATAACAGAGGGAATAATAATTACAGAGGCAACAATAATCGAGGTAGATCACAACACAAAAGACATGGTAAATCTCATTACCAGGCTAACTCTGCACAACAAGAGTTTCATGAAGCCGGTAAGCAAACCAATGATAAGAAAGACTCTAATAATGTGGGATGTTCTGCTTTCGATTTTGACAGAGCATTTCAGTGTTCCCAATGCAAAACATTATTCGAGCCAACCACAGTTTCGACTTTAAGCTGTGGTCATCCTCTTCCCGCTCTCCCTGCGTCAGTCGCGCATGATGGAAGAGGGGCTCTTAAATTAAATAATGGTTTAGTAGATGGTACTCCGGTCTCAATTCTCTTTGATTCCGGGTGCACCACCATTGGGGTGAGGCAGTCACTTATAGATCCTTCTCGAGCCACTGGCAAAATAATCAAATGCATAACATTTGGTGGCACATTGGAGAAGTACTCCACTGCCATTATCAACATTTCTACTCCCTTCTTTACAGGAGATGTGCACGCATGTCTTCTGCCGAATCCGATCGCTGATCTTATCGTCGGTCGCATTCATGGTGCGAAAGAATGCACTCCGCAACAAATTGCCGAGTGGGAAAGTGATAATATGCATACTGCAAATGCTGTAGTCACTAGAGCTCAAGCTCTAAACATGCCGCAATCTTCGCCTTCTGGAGATAATGATGACCAGAACCAAGGTGATCTCTTGGAGATTTCGCATGATTCCTTTATAAAACAGCAGGAAGATGATCCTACTCTAAAGAAATTCTTTACTCTAGCAAAAGAAGGTGATCCGAATAAGGACACGAATCGTAAATCTTGGATTACGATGAAGAATGGGGTACTTGTACGTATGGTACAAGACTCCGCTAAGTCCATTCATTCTCAAATTCTTGTGCCCAAAAATATGAGAGTTAAAATCTTACAGCACGCTCATGATTCTCAGTGTGCTGGGCATATGGGTTTTTCCCGTACTAAATCTAGAGTTCTTGCGTCTTTCTTTTGGCCGTTTGTGAACAAGGACATACAGATCTATTGTCGATCCTGTAGGGTATGTCAGGAAGTTAAATCCAAAGGTCCACGCCATGCTGCACCTATTCAGGCTGCAGATATTCCAATTCGACCATTTCAAAAAATGGCGATAGACATCATTGGTCCATTTAAGACAAAGTCTGCTAGAGGACACCAATATATCTTGACGTGTGTTGATATGTGCACACGTTGGCCAGAGGCTATCCCTCTGAAGAGCATAACTACTGCTGATATTGCAGATGCTCTTTGGCTTATATTCTCTCGTCTGGGATTTCCAGGAGAAATATTGTCAGACCATGGTACCCAACTCGTATCGGATACCATGTCTCAAGTGATGTCAACTCTTAAGATAGAAAGATCTCTGAGTAGTATTTATCATCCTATGTCCAATGGCATGGTAGAGCGTCTTAATAGAACTCTGAAAAACCTATTAGGTAAGATAACTGAGGATCATCCTCAGGATTGGGACAGGGTTTTACCCGCGGCTCTCTTTGCATACAGAGAGGTCGCCAATGAACATACAGGATTTTCTCCCTTTGAACTTGTCTTTGGCGCGAAACCGCGAGGTCCTATGTCTCTACTTCATGATCTCATAACTGCTGATAATATTGTCGATGACACAAAATCCTCTTATGAATATGTCATTGCACTTAGACACAAGATTATTGAAGCATGCAAATTGGCAACTGCTTCTTCTGAATTTGCGAAACAGAAGGCAAGGCAATTTGCCAATAAGACCAGACGCTTGCGACAACTCTGTCCAGGTGACAAAGTATTGGTCCTGCTACCTTGTAGAGAAAACAGACTCCTTATTTCTTGGAAAGGTCCGTACGATGTAATATCAAAAGTTTCCGATGTCGACTATATTGTCGATATTGATGGGAAGCATAAAACCTTCCACATCAACATGCTCACGGAATTCCACGAACGTCCGGATTATTTACAACCTGTTTTCCAGGCAACGGACGATTCACCAGTCCCACATGGACATTACTCATCACTGTCAGTAATACAGGATGAGGAAACGAGTTTCTCAGATGTGAATCTCCCTTTTCCAATGATTCCGCTTCATTCTAATGAGTCATGGAAAGATGTTGCGATTTCTCCCGAATTATCTCCAGGAGAACAGAAACAAGTTTCTGCTATGTTACAACAATTTCAGGATGTCCTTACTGACATTCCTGGTCGAACTAATGTCATTGAACACGACATTATTCTTACTGACCATAATCCTATAAGAGTCAGACCGTATCCTATCCCGATACATTTTCAAGCACAGGTAGAAAAAGAGTTGGATGAAATGATAGAGTTGGAAATAATTGAACCATCCACATCAGCATATTCTTCACCGATGGTTATCGTGCGAAAAAAAGACAACAACATACGTCTTTGCGTTGATTATCGCAAATTGAACCAAGTGACGAAATTTGATGCTGAACCTATGCCTTTACTTGAAGAGCTACTTACTAGACTATCGAATTCTCATTTCTTTACTAAACTCGATTTGTCTAAGGGATATTGGCAAGTTCCACTATCCGAACACGCCAAACCGTTTACTGCTTTTTCGACGCCAAGGGGTCTATTCCAATGGAATTTCATGCCTTTCGGCCTTATGAATGCCCCAGCGACATTCGTACGCATGATGCGTCGAATCCTATCTCATCGCTCAGATGTCATTGCATATCTTGATGACATCTGTCTTTTCAGTAATACTTGGAAAGATCACTATAACGGGTTAAATGAACTATTGTCTATCCTACGCGAGCATAACCTGACAGCGAAACCATCTAAAGCATTTATTGGTTTTAGCGAAATATCTTTCTTAGGTCACCGTGTTGGTCATGGGTTTCTAAAAACAGAAGACCATAATACAAGTAAGATACTTAACATTTCTATGCCTAAGACTAAAAAGCAAGTGCGAAGTCTCTTAGGTCTCATACAATTTTATGGACGATTCATTCCGAATCTGTCCTCAATTATGTCACCTCTTTCTTCTTTGTTAAAGAAAGGGTCTCCTAATATAGTCAATTGGACTCAAGAATGTCAATCCTCTTTGGATAAGGTTAAAACGATGTTTTCTACTTCACCTATCTTGGTGTTACCTACTAAAGATAAGACATTTATTCTTCGTAGTGACGCTTCATCCACTGGGATTGGAGCGGCACTAATGCAAGAGTACTCTGGAACTCTGCATCCAGTGATGTATATTTCTCGAAAACTTAATGCCGCAGAGAGAAATTACTCGGTCCTAGACCGTGAATTATTGGCTATGGTTTGGTCAATCCTTAAACTTCAAAGATTTCTTCTTGGCGCGCATTTTATTGTGGAGACTGACCAGAAAGCTCTTACAGCTATTCAGACTAAAAATCTGAAGAGCGCGAGATCAACGCGATACGCGATTGCTCTTCAGCCTTTTCATTTTTCGGTGCGAGCTATCCGTGGTTCAGAAAATGTGATGGCGGATATCTTATCGAGATGCCCACATGATTCCACTTAACTGTCAGATCTTGAGATTTCTAACATGTCTGACTTTACTACAGTTTTTTCCTATGTTAAAGTATGTACTTATATGTAATATATCATACATTGTCTGTATCACTACTTAGCGGTGCATTGATGTATATTCACCGCAGGTTTTTGATATTTTTTCTTATTTGGTGATCATAATGTTAAGATACCTAAGATGAACTATTGTACAAATTGTGGCATTGCCAGTATTGTGTTATGCGTTGGTGACACCTCTCGGGAGATATTTATACTCAGAGAAAAAATTTTCTCTGAATCCTGAGATAGATTCTCATTGGTCGTGCTATATGACGACTTTGCCTTACATTAGGCGTTACATTTGTTTGGAATGCTTATCATCTGCGCATTGTTATTCGTGCGTTGTGAGCCTATTGTATGTTGCTCCTGGATGTATTTCCAAAAAAAAAAAGTACCATTTTTTTTTTCCGGGGGGTGTGGTAATCTGTTGCGTACATATTTTTTGACGCACAGATTACAAATGTCGATATGTCTATTTAATATGGAAAATATATTGTTGTATTTAATTGGGTACGAAAATGCTTTCTTTTGTAAAGATGACAGATAATCCATGTTTGATTTATACGTTTGATTATATGGATAATCTCCCTTGATATTGATCGGGCGTAAGAATACTTATATTTTGGCATTCATCATTTGTCATAGCCAGAAAATAGATTGATCGTTCTTAGAATGTTTATGGCCTGAATTCATATGTATTACATATTATTAGTGCAAGTAGATTCAGTCCTATATTGTATATTTTGTATGGGTAGGCAGGACTATATTCTTTATGCCGCACTAGCGGAGGTATTGGTTGTCTTGGCGAGTCGTGATGAGTTCCGATATTGCCGCCTACAATGGCTGGTCACACATTTTCCTGGGCTGGTCCTTTCTAGAGTGAAAAATGATTTATGAAGTGATTTCTTCAGTAGGAGATTGTGTCTCTACAAGATTATAGTGTTAGAGACTCTCCTCATGTACTGTATTATGTACTATTCGGACTCAAGGTAAATCCAGACCCTTTTGACGATCTCCTTATGGTTAGACCTAGATGAAGCAACGTATTTTCGTGCATCGTTGGTCGTTTAACTAGATATTGTTGTAGATGACAGGTTCCATCAGCGCTTATGTCTTCAAGAAGTAACCTTCTGACAAAGGGACTGTATGGTAACTCTAGAAAGTTATACTTATTCAAGTTTTGAATCAACTTTGGCTGATGATTATTCTTCTGCTGGGCGAGTGAGCGAAAGCTCAGGGAAGGAGGCCATTTTTTGTAGTCCTGTCATCATTATGGATCACTGTCCAGAGAACGGGTCGTGTATCTTACTATTCGGACAGTGGCATGGAGATCTCATTTATATGAAAACCCCTTATCGTGGTTTCACAGTATGATATAAACATTGAATATAAGCAACCTAAGAACTTAGCAAGGGAAAGAAGGTTCGTCCATCGAACTCTTCATTTGTTTACCGATCCGCCTTTACTGATGCGTTCAGTCAGATAGGGGATGCGGCCATAATGTATAACAACATTGAATGCTGTTTTGTACCACCCATTATATTTGAATGTTCCATGACATGGGATCTACTATTCATGCCTGAAGATTGATGTGTCAACATGTACTTATGATCTATTCGTTCTGTCCCAGTATGTGCGTCTGAATAAACTGTATGACAAGATTCCAGTAGTCTGCATTGATGACTTATAGCCATGAGTGAATGAGTGCTTTATATTGGTCAAGATACGAACACTCCACCAGTCGCGTTAATAACACTCTACACTCTCACTCCATATTTACACCATCCTGCGTCGGTTGAATTGACCACGTTAAGGGCCTGCTCCTCCTGGAGCCTCAGAGGGAAACTACTTCTTACAGCTGCCTTTGCCTTCCCTAACTCAGGACTAGAGTGAGTTACCCATTTACAGTACCGCTGGGTAGACTGGAGCATGCCTGGTATCATTCATTCAAAACTGAGACCCACATTTTACACCATGTGAATATTAATATGTGAAAATCGCTATTGGATGTCCCAGTCATTTGAGGCTGGCAACCTCAGCGCATAGACTGATGATTTCATGAACCACCACTGCACGGGCTGCCGACTGCTTTATTGATAGTTTCTTAAGGAGAACTAAACGCATCAGTAGTCCCAGGTTCCAAATGGAGCAGGGAGGGAAAGATGAAAGAAGTGATGTACATTTTAATTATAATACTTACAGTTTCAAACCAGTGTAAATGTCGATGTTAACATATTCACTTTAAAATTAATGGAAGTTTCAAACTTTTCAAATCAGTGTAAATATAAATGTAAACATATTCTATCAGTACTAATAACCTTTTCATTTAAATGTAAAACAAGAATAAAGCTATTTAATTTAAATGTAAAGAAAGTTTTCTCTCGAGGGAGCAAAGTTAATTCTCATAGAGCGTAAATTGTGAGTAAATGGGATGGTGAAATAGGAATAGGGTATACATCAATATGTGTCGGGAAACGCAATACTCAGGAGAGCGTTTTCATTCTATTCTTTTACCATAGTTGTTGGCGGTGGTACCAGTTGAAGGGTACTATCTCTGGAACAAGAAAGAAACCGTGGCCTGAGCTTTAACACGAGGAACCAACTTTGTAGACTCTCTCTGACATTGCTGGGAACGAGATGCACCCTACATTCTTGACCAGCGGCTAGCGTTATCAGTGATCGGTCCATCAAGAACCAACCCTGCGGGAGAAGAAACAACCACTGGCAGCTACGTGCAATATATAAGCTGCCAAAGTGAACTTTGAACCTACGTTCAATTAATGATGAACCTCTCTTTTTTTAAACTATTCAATTATTTTCAAACTGTTAAAACTGAAGTGATTATTACATTTTGTTATTTGTAATTATACAAATTTAACTTCGATTTAATCATTTTAAATGCACTGCATGTTTGTCTCAGTCAACTTACTAAACACACTCTAATCTGAGCTTTACCAGAACAATAAGAATTCCGCTGAGTAAATCTTCTTCTTCTTCGTTCACCCTCAGATGTCGACTTGAATAAGTTCAAAGAAAGCAGTGGTCAGCCTGAGGCTGTTGATATCTCCGTAGATTTTCTCCAGGAATGGTACTGGTGATGGCCATATGCGTTTTCTCTGTTCCTCATATGTTGGGCACCTTTGAAGCAGATGTTTGGCAGTCATTTTATCTGTGCCACAGTCACACTCATCAGTAGTTCCTATCTTTAATTTGTTGAATAGATGGTATCTCAATCTATTATGACCTGTGCGAAGTCTGAAGATTACCACTTGTTCACTTCTGCTGAGCTGGTAATACGGATCATTTTTTGTGTAGCCTGGATGCTCTTCTTCCCACTTGTGCCTGTACCTGCGCTTGATAAAACTCTTGGACTCCTCACAGGTTATATTTTTGTCAAGTTGAGGAAGTTTTCCCCCTTCCTGTGCCAATCTGTCAGCCTCTTCATTTCCAAGGATGTTGCAGTGAGAAGGGATCCACTGTATCACGACTCTTTTGTACTGCTGACATAGTCTGTGAAGTGTTACTCTTAGGCTGAGTAAATCAGAGGTGGGGGGCTTGAACGAGCTTAGATTAATCATTGCTTAATTCTTCACAAAAGTTGTCGGCAGATTCTAGAATCAACGTGCTCAGCCAGTGCAGCATTGTTTTCGCTTATCTGAATATCTTGTGAACACTCCATTGAGATAAAAGCGTCATTGCCCTTCTATTTACAAATCTGCCAAGAGTAATCTTGTGCGAAGGTAGACGCCTTTGAAGCCCATATTAGATACTCTTGAGTTTTGGCCACTGTTGGACCCCTGCTGCAAAGCATGGGAGGCAATACCGTCACAGTAATATTGATCATTTTTATTTATGGCCTGGATGCTCTGCTTCCCACTTGTGCCTGTATCTGCACTTGATAAAACTCTTGGCCTTATAAGTTATATTTATATCAAGTTGAGGACGCGTTCCCCTTTTCTTTGCCAATCTGTCAGCCTCTTCTTTTCCAGGGATGTTGCAGTGAGAATGGATCCACTGTACTCTGTGAAGTGTTACTCTTAGGTCATCCAGTTCCGCATTACTTTGACTTTTCAGCTTTGTAATCACTGACAGTGCATCTGAGAAGATAGCTACTAGTCTGACTGAGCTTTCTTCTGTCATTAGAATTTCTGATGCAGTTTTTAAGACCTCTGCCTCTGCTCTGAAGTTACTTGAAAATGTCCCTGTTGCGACTGCTATCTTTTTTTTTGTGTGCCATTGCTCTAGCTCAGAAATACTCCTCCACCCCCATCTTCTGTTGCATTAGTTGCTGATCCATCTGTGTATGCATGGATCCAGGTGTTGCTTTGGTAATGTTTCTCTATATATTTTGTGGTTAGGAGTCTCCTTTCTGTTTCATTTTGGCTTCTCTTTCTCTCCACACCAGGAATGTTTTCTATCATTTCAGTGAAGCACTGTTGTTTCCAAATTGGTAGCTTGTGTGCAGTACATATTGGCGTAGCTGTTGATATTGCGTTTATGGGGTCTGCTCTCATCTTTGTTTTGACTGTCTCTACAAAGTTGTTTCGCTTCAGTCTTCCCCTTCCAAGTCCATTTATTCTCTGGTACATTTCCTAATTTTTACATTTTGCCAGGGCAGCAGCTGTATGGTCTACCCTTTACGATCTCCAACTGCCGCGGGATTTTTAAACTGCGTAACTTGCACACTGTATCTCCTATTTTTTGCCCTTATCTGAAAAGGCTAGGCATCCGATCTCACTACCAAGGAGATCAGGAGGGAGTATGGCATCATTAAGAACCAGGCAGTGTAAACCAAAGCACAAACGTTTAGAGCAGTACTTTCTGTGGCAATATTTGTTATCGTGAGGTTGCCCGTCATATTAGCCGCTTTTTACGACATGCATGTAGAAGCAGTAGTCCCATTGTTTCTTTGTCCACTCAGAGACCACCGAGTACTTCAGGGCCACACTCAACTATTAAACATTTAAAGGTAGTCAAAAAGCAGATACTGCTGTAGGGGAGTGAAGTGTTATAGACTTCATGATATTAGGTACAGCATCGAGAGGTGGGGTGACCAGTTCCCTTTCTTGCTGCCTTTTCCTTCCCTAACTCAAGAGCAATGTCAGGTACCCATTTACACCGTGCCGCGAGAGACCGGCACTCTAATCATTCTGTCAATCGGACGCTCTGACTATTAGCATAATCATAAAAGCTAACAATTGAATAAACCAGACGTGGAGAAGAGCAAGGAAAGTAATGGATCGAGGGGGTGACATGGAAATTAAAGAAATACATACGACAGAACAACAGGTCACACTACGTGCGATTCGTCAAAAGCATTAATCCACCTCTTTCTAGTGGCACGCTGCACAAGCAATAGGGAAAAACAAGAGAAGAACTCATCTTTGGCAGTTCTGACAAACACAGAAAAGCCAGCATAATCATCATCTCGTAGAAAGTCGTCAAAAAATCCCACACATTTGTTCATGGCTATTTATATTCTTCTCATTTTAGATGGTCATGACCTGATTCAGTCTGAGTTTGATAATGTTGTTCAGAAAGGGAGACACATATTTTTGGTATAATTATACAGACTTCCAAATGTCTCCATTTATCGGTGGCATAGATAAAACAGGAAACAGATAAAACATGAAACAACAGTTTTCGCAGTTGTAAATGGGTGCCTGACTTTGTTCTCGTGACGCTGAGGCTTAGTATAGTGAGATCTCTAATATTTAACCCCTCAATGGCAATACCTGTTATGACTGAATCTTTATATTAGCTAACATGAAGTACAGGAACCCATTTTTAAAAGAGAGCATTGGTAAAACCGGAAATGAGTATCCTAAGACATCTTTTCCGTTTCGTCCACTTCTTTCTTCTTTCGATCCTCAGGAATTTGAGTTTTCGCTCTTGACCTTTGTGTATTTGAGTTGTCGCTCTTGACCTTTGTGTATTTGAGTTGTCGCTTTTGACCTTTGTGTATTTGAGGTGAGTTACAGAGCTTTCGTGCAAAGCCAGAGGACTTCACCAACTCTGCAAGTTAAACATTGGTAAAACATACCAGACTCAGCAATGTTTCTTCTTGAAAGATTCTTCTAACACACTAGACTTTATTCACAAGATTTACTTGCTCTAAAGGTATATTTTGTCATATATTATATTTTAACCGCTTATTCCCGTAATCCGGAAACAACCCCCCCCCCTCCCCCCCCCCCCCCCCCCCCCCTTTCTTAAACCCTGAAAACGTATGTCGTCAAAGCAATGGTCAAATAATAAACAATGAGACGACACAAGCTTACTTAGGATGTATAAAAGACAAGACAAATTGAAGCATACGCCAGTGATCCCAGTAAAGTCAATCCAAAAGATAACATCGTCTCGCATTCTCACATTACTTGACATCTCCTTGATTTCAATCGAACTCTTGACTAGGCCACGATCAATCGGGTTGATATTGTCAGCGCCCTCCAGCTTCTCTCGTTTCTCCCTAGGCGTGCTAGTGTGTCCTTATAGGAAAGTGGTTCTCAAAGCGTGGTCTGCGAATGCCGGTGATAAACGAGCCTGGGCTACAGGGTCAGCGGCTGACCTAATTATTAGTATAAACTGTATGTCATCGCGTCTGAAGGGCATAGGGACCATAATTTTGAGTGTCCGCGTTATATTACTTTCTTAAGAGGTTTGCAAAATATGGGCGTAGTTTAAGCGTAAGAATGTGTCTTCATCTTTTTCTTCTTCATAATCTTCATCATCTTCCTCTTCTTCTCCTTCTTCTTCCTCTTCTCCTCCTCCTCCTTATTCTTCCTCTTCCTCTCCATCTTCTCCTTCTTCTTCCTTTTCTCCTACTCCTCCTCCTTTTTTCTTCTTCTTCTTCCTTTCCATTTTCTTCTTCATCTTCTCCTTCTTCTTCTTCTTCCTCTTCTCCCCTCCTTCTCCTTATTCCTCTTCTTCTTCTTCATCTTCTCCTTCTCCTTCTTCTTTCTCTACTCTTCTTCTTTTCCTCCTCGTTGTTCTTTCTCTTACTCTTTTCTTTCTTGTTCTTCTCTCATATTCCTTCTTCTTCCTCTTCTTCTTCCTCTCCTTCTTCTTCCTCGTTTCCTCCTTCTTCTTCTCTCTCTTATTCTTCCTCTTCTTCTTCTCTTTTTTCTTCCTCCTTCTTTTTCTTCCTCTTCTTCCTCTTTTCCTTCTCCTTCTTCCACTTCTCCTTCTTTTTCTTCCTCTTCCCCTACTTCTTCTTCCGCTTCTGTTTTCTTCTTCTTCCTCTTCTTCTTCTTCTTCTTCTTCTTCTTCTTCTTCTTCTTCTTCTTCTCCTTCTTCCTCTACCTATTCTCCTTCTTCTTCATCTAGATTCTCTTCTTCTTTGTCTCTCCTCTTCTTCTTCCTCTTTTCCTCCTCCTTCTTCTTCTTCCTCTTTTTCTTCTTCTACTCCTTCTCCTTCCTCTTCTTCCTCTTCTTCTCCTTTTCTTTCTTCTTCTTCCTCTTCTCTGTCTCCTTCTTCTTCTTCTTCCTCTTTTTCTTCTTCCTCTTTTCCTTCTTTTTCTTCCTCTTTACATCTTTCCTCTTCTTTTTTCTTCTTCTTATTCTCCTTCTTCTTTCTCTTATCCTCATCCTCCTTCTTCTACTACTTCTCCTCCTCCTCCTTTTGTCTTCTTTCTCTTTCTCTGTCTCTTCTTGTTCTCCTCCTCCTTCCTGTTCTCCCTTTCCTTCTCCTCTTCCTCCATCTTCTTCTTCTCCTTCTCCTCCTTCTTCTTCCTCTCCTCTTCTCTTTCTCCTGCTCCTCTTTCTTCCTCTTCTTCTTTCTCTTTTTCTTCCTCTTCTTTTCTTCTTCTCCTCATCCTTTTTCTTCTTCTTCTTCCTCTCATGGCTCTTTTCTATCTTCTTCCTACTTATCCATCGTCTTCTTCTTCTTCATTAATCTTTCTTCTTCTTCTTCAAGTACAACAGCAGGCGTAGTTGATCATTTCTCTCAACAACACCCTGGCCCCAGTGCTATTTATCAATTGCTTTTCTATGTCGCGAAGTTAGGCTGTCCAGCTACTTCTCTCTTTGTAGACCATTATCTATTTTGCCTTTAAATTTTCATGTTGTCAAAGTATATACCAGCCTTTCTCTTCTCTTAAAATGCCTAAAGAAAGTGGGTCACTTATTTCGAACATAAGTAATAAATTGCTGTGTGCGCGGATCTATTTCTCTTTGATAGAAGATGCTCATGGTATTTCTTAAAAATTCTCATTGAAAACCAAATCTTCAGAAATTATTTTGCTTGTCTAATAAATGTCCATGACTCACTTCCACATGTCAGGATGAAGACGAAGTAAATTTGCTATGTTTATTTTGACAGAACCACCATCTTCTTTTTTGTTTTCACAGATTGACAAAGTAATCAGAAACCATCACATCTGAAGACGTTCTTTAGGGTAGCAGCAAACTGTCTCCATTTTGCTCGGTCTGTGGCCTTCCTTCATACGGTGCTCCATCTCTGGTATACGCTTTGCATCTCGGCTTCCACAGTTCACCGCCAAGTTTGTTTTTTTATATTTTTTTTTAATCAACCTTTCTTTCGCCTTCCTTCTGGAGTCCATAGCATAGCAGCTCTTGTGATAGTGTCAATGACCATGACAACCCAAAGTTCAGCGTCTTCCCTCTACGATGGTGTGCATATCTTCTTGATTTCTCCAAGTAAGCAATTCATGGTTGGAACAAATTTACCATAACTTACCTATTTAGATGCCTATGGAGCACTAGGCTGCAATAGTTGTTTACAGCCGATTTCTTGTTGAGACCGTCTTCTTCAGCTCTCCGCATGTGGTTGCGCTTCTTGCTATCTCTTCTTTTACCGTACTTCTCCATGCTAGCTTTGGCCATGCTAGCTTTGGACTTTTCCTTTTTCCTTTCTGTAGTGTTGAGTGCATGTTTGGATGTGCTGGATTCAGTTTTACAAATGGGCAAAACATTATAACACGGAACGTTACGGTACAGTCACAAACAGAAGACAAAGATGAGCGATATCTAGATGGACAACCATTTAAGGGAAGGAAAACTCCAATCACCTATTGCCTTGAATATGGGTCGGGGGCTTCTAAAAAGCTATGCAAAGCAAACCTGAATGAGACTAATTGCTGAAATAGGATGTGGCAGGCAGAAATGCGCAGATTTCAAAGCCAGGATGTGACCAGATACCATAACGGACTGTATACTCAATAAAAATAAACAACAAGACACCTTTTGTCATTTTTGCACGTCTTATTGTTTATATAATCCTGTGTAGTTCCGGGCAGTCTCTGGGGGAGGGCGGGGTCAAAGAAAGAATATGATTACTGCTCCTTCATGCATGTCGTAAAAGGTGACTCGTGCATGGGTCTCAACATGTAAAACGAAGTGCTATAGAAACCACCGCTGGAAGAGTACATACCATTTTGACTCCGGAACAACGCTCAGAGCGTTGGTCAGATTTGACACCCGTGCCAAAACAACTCTCTGAGCGTTGTTTTTAGACTATCACGAATTAAAATTACGGCACAGGGTGGAAAATAATTGCGGAGTCAAAGTGTACGTTAACGCTTTTATGCAGGCTACCTTCAAGGGACGAGCTGATACGGTAGTTTCATGCTCAGTAAGGAACGACATTGGAAAAGAAAATATTATATATGTGTGTATAAAATATGTGTGTATGTGATTGTAAAGGGAACTCTACTTCCGCTCACTGGCTTCCTAGCTCGGTGGTCCATGGTTCGATCCCCAGTTGAGGTGGGATTTTTTAGACCGCAAACGGCTCCAGGGTCAACCCAGCCTCAAGAAGTGAGTACAAGAACAACTCTGAGAAGGTTAAGGCGGCCGGCGTGATGCTAACCACATCACAACTAGTGTGCAGATGGTCAAGAAAATACGGGCCTAACACTGTATTCCCAATATGCCTCAATAGGCGTGTAACGGGATTCTTTTTTCGCTGAAGTGTAGATATGACTTAGTTCCTTTTTGTATCCCAAACTATCTCCTCGCATACCTTCTTGACAGTCTAAGGACAATCAGTGGTGTACATGTAATTATCCCAGTTACTGTAAACTAAAGATCTTGGGGGTTTCTTATAAGACAACGAACGAATAAGATTAAATGTACCCTAATGTATGTCGTATAAGGCGACTAATATGAGGTTGTGCAGGGAGCTGAAAATCTTATCATGTAGAACGAATAGTCACAGAAACAACCTCTGCACAAGCATGTGACTGCCTGGTGCAGGTTTCCTGGGGGCTCATAAGTGGTGGCTCTATGCTCTCTTCGGGGCACAAAGGAAAATTATAATGATGATGCTAACAAGTCTTACACAGAAAAGTGGCTTTCAGAAAGAGATTTTAAAAAATACTTTGAAAACGTCTTACCTGAGATCATCGACATTACTTTAATACCACAGACTGCCAGACTGTGGGCAATGAAAATATGTCACTAAATAAATCTCAAGTGTGGGCTGCGTTGTCATGGTGTCATCGATGTCTTAAAGAGGTTATTTCCAGAAGTATACAAGGTCAGTGCTCGCTTTCAGAACAAGTCGGTTAGCTCAACAATAGTTTCCGAGCAGCGTCGAGATTTGAGGGAGCTGCTGTTTTAATCACTTTTTTAAAAAATTTTAAAAGTGATTGAAAAACAAAAAATCAGCTAAGGAGAAGAAGAAATTTGTGTTGGGTTTTGTTGTGAAAGTATTGAGTAACTTCTACTTCTTGTTCTTGTCCATCTTCTTCTTCTTAATCTTCTTTTTTTCTTGCTTTTTTCCTCTTTTATGTTCTTCTTCTTCTACATTTTCTTGTCTTATTGCCCATCTTCTTTCTTTCCTCAATAGGTAGGGCAATATTCCCGGTACCCAAGTAATGTGGCGAACAAACCGATGATGGTGACCTAAAACTCAGTTACCTCAATCTCTTTGAGATACTCCTTACGAAAATATCAAAAGGGGGTTGTGCAAGACTTCTCAATAAGTTTCCTTCCCCATCTAGAACATTCTTAACAAGGTGGCGGTCTTTGAAAAATACATTTAATGTCCCAGTTAGAAAAAACCATACTCTACATAAAATCCTGGAGCTTAGAAGAAATTACGTCCACTGCAAACCAGTGAACGAATACGAACTGCCCAAATAAACAACACACTGACCCCACGCCATGTGACGAAAAAAAGTCACTAGTTGACTGTGGCTCACCACGGGTGAACGCTTCGTGCAAAAAGTAGTTTGACTACAGGCGAACACAATTCCTCACATAAAATGGGCATGTGCTAGCGTGTAGTAACATGCAACATTATTTTATCCCCAGATCTATCCTTAACATCATACCCCCTTCGCGGTGTAAAAAAAAACAAATTTATTTGGTTTTTTTTCAAATTCAAATATTTCCTATATGGAATTAGCGGCCAAAATTGATCATATCACGAATATTGAGCCATATGGAAAATAACCTAGTCGCAGTCAGTCTGCATAATGTAACTTATTATTAAATAACATGATAGACGAATTTGTAATCAGTCATAAGCAGTCATATGTCAATAAGTAATAAGTCATATATAGCGCAGACTTCGCTGGCTTGGCCATGTTCGCCGCATGGAAGATGGTCGCATCCCAAAAGATATTTTCTACGGACAATTAGCAGATGGCAAGAGAACAGTTAGGCGACCACAGCTGAGGTTCAAAGATGTGTGCAAGAGAGATATGAGGGCACTGGACATGGATCCAGCAACATGGGAGGATGAAGCTGCCGATCGCACTAAGTGGCGATGCTATTTACGGCACCACCTCAGATTGGGCGAAGAGAGGCTCACACAAGAAGCAGAGGTGAGGAGAAAACGTCGAAAGGAGCACCAGGAAAATAAGCAGCTGAGGGCTGCCACCTCAGGGGCGCATTCCTATAGTCAGTTATGACTGAAGGGGCTATTATTATTATATATAGTCGATGTTCCATGATGTAACAAAAGAGTATATAAATGTATGGTCACTGTGAGTTAACAATAAACACATCAAAGAAATAGCATGCATATATGAACAAGGTATGAGATGTTAAAAACAAAGAAATAGAAGGTTATATCTCCAACTAACAATGCTGTCCAACATCCTAAAATTAAAGAATAAATGCAATTCACACATGACATGAATCAACTAAGATATGAAGCAATGCGATATGACATTAATGCAGCTAAAGTACATGAATATCTCACAGAAAGAAGGAAAGAAAAAAAGTGAGTACAAGAACGCAAGTATAAGCAATTAACACAATTATCCCATTACTTAACTATTTTGCTCTAAGTACCTTGTGTACGGTGTGGCAAGACAAGTAATCTCCAAAACAACTTTGGAATAATTTAATTATACTCCAAACTATCCGTGTCGGGACTAGATTTTTAGTGTTAGTATAGCAATATTAATTAATGTGAATGTGCATTCCAGAATAATAACATGATGTTGTAGTTGGAAATTGTTCGTGTCTGCAAGTAATATAGCACTGTTCAATATACCACTAGCTAAAGTGAATAATGATTATCTCAAAGTCATGCAAATCACAAATGTTAATATGAAGGGTTTGGAAATCAACTTAGTGTTCATATATTCACCGCTCTTGTCATAGTGACTTCTAGTGGATAAACCCCATGACTTCACACATGTGTAATATAAAGTCGATTAACTAAGTCAATATGAATATTCAGATTCGAGCTGTGGGCATCTGGATAAGGCGTCAGCGACGACATTTGAAGACCCTGGTAGTGCCTCGATTTCATACTGAAACGGTTGGAGTAGGATGGCGAAACGGGCCAGCTTCGGGTTCTTGTGATTCGCCTTCTTCAATGAGGAAAGGGATTTTTGGTCTGACTGTATAATGAATGGGGCGCCCAACAAATACCACTCCAGCTTGACTACCGCCTAGATAAAAGCCAGCAGCTCCCTTTCCATAACTGGGTACTTCCTTTCTACATCAGTGAGCTTTCTAGATATATAGAGGGTTGGATGTAATCTTCCCTCGAACTCTTGCATCAGTGATGCGCCGATACCTTTTGAACTAGCATCTGTGCGTAGATAATAAGTCAGATTTGTATCTGGTAGCCTCAAAATTAGTGGCACAGAAAAAATATTTGAATATAATTTAAAGCAGCCTGGCACTCTGGTGTCCAGTGCACTGGTTAGCTAAACCTTGTTTTAGCAAGGCACAGAGGTCTACAGTGACGGAAGACAAGTTGGGTATAAATCTACTGTAATACTGAATTAAGCAGAGAAGACTACGAACTTGCTTCTTAGTAGTGGGCATGGACAATTTTAGAATTTTGGAAACATGCTGTGGCACGGTCTGAAGATAACCGTGACCCACTTCATGTCCCAAGAATGACATTTCCTGAAAGGCAAAAAAGATCTTTGAGGGCTTGGCTGTTAGGTGATGGAGACGTAAAGCGTCCAGAAGAGAATGTAATCCTAAGAAGTGTTCCTCCCAAGTGGAACTGAATAAACAGATGTCATCTATGTATGTGATTATATCGGACCGATGAGCGAGAATTTTTCTCATCATACGGACAAACGTAGCCGAGGCGTTCATAAGTCCGAAAGGGATCACATTCCACTGATCAAGATCCCTTTGTGTAGCAAAGGCAGTGATTGGTTTAGCTCTGTCAGTCAAGGGAACTTTCCAGTATCCCTTGGTAAGGTCAATTTTAGTAAAGAAAAGAGCCTTGGCGAGACGAGAAAAGATTTTCAAGTAGAGGTAATGGTTCAGCATCGAAAACTGTGATGTTATTCAGCTTCCGATAATCAGTCAACAATCAAAATGTACCGGAAATGAAAATAGCTGATCTTAACTAATTTTGGTGTGCTGAAAACGAAAATGACATTTAAAAATGTTGATTTGCTCTAGTTTTCAAGATATATGCTACTAGTTTATTTAATTACGGTCAATTTATGTATCTGACGCAACTGTTGTGGGCGATTGCACATTTTTTTTCTAATGACCAATAAAAATGTAACTAGAAGTTGACGGTGCAATCCTACGTATGGTTACATCACCTTTGTGTATAAATATCTTATCTCTGATAAAATTTTGCCATTAGTTAGTGCATTTGTCCTTATCAAAAGTATCGTAGTTAGAAATGCCTAAGACATGTGTGAACAGTGCTAATAATTTCTGTTATATATGTGGTGAGGTGACATTTTTATCACAAAAACGAAAGATAACTAAAGTGATTAAGAAGGCGTACAGTTTGTATTTTGGCTGCAGAATAGGAGATCAAGATAAGAGCTGGGCACCACACATATGCTGCAATACATGTGCAGCACATCTTAAACTGTGGTTGACTGGCAAAAGGCAAGCTATGCCTTTTGCAGTCCCAATGATTTGGAGAGAGCCCACTGATCATCTCAACAACTGTTACTTTTGCATGGTCCCTCCAATTGGGAAAGGCATATCAAAGAAGAAAAATGGACTCTAGAATATCCAAACATCCCCTCTGCAATACGTCCTGTACCACATGGCGATAACCTACCAGTTCCCAAACTGCCAGAATCATTTTCAGCTGCTTCCACTGATGAAGAAGAGGACATTGGTGGTCCTGAACCATCAACCTCAAGCGACCCAGATTTTGAGCAAACTACATCCACTAAACCACACTTAATAACCCAAGGTGAACTGAATGATCTTGTAAGAGATCTGAATTTACCGAAGAACAAGGCGGAGCTTTTGAGTTCCAGATTGCAACAGTGGAATCTCCTGGCAGAAGATGTTACAATTTCTTTGTATAGGAACCGCCAGAAGCCGCTTATTACATTCTTTTTCAAAGAGGGTGACCTGTCTGGTTTAATGGCAGCCCTCAAAATCAATTACATACCGGAAGAGTGGAGGCTTTTCATTGATTCATCCAAGACGAGTCTTGAAGCTGTTTTGTTGAATAATGGTAATGTGTTACCGTCAATTTCAGTTGGTCACGCAGTTCATATGAAAGAAACTTATGAAAACATTAAGCAGCTTTTGAAGTGTGTAAACTACGATCATCATCATTGGTCACTTTGCGGTGACTTAAAAGTGGTCGCTCTTTTGCTTGGACTACAGGGTGGATACACCAAGCACTGTTGCTTTCTCTGTGAGTGGGATAGCCGTGCGCTAAGTGACCATTACATCAGAAGACATTGGCCAATCAGGCAGTCATTGCAGTCTGGCAGTAAGAACGTTGAGAACCCAGCACTTGTCGACACCAGCAAGATTGTGTTGCCACCCTTGCTTATTAAGCTGGGTCTCATGAAGATTTTTGTCAAGGCAATGGAGAAAACAGATGAGGCTTTCAAATATCTCATCAGAAAATTTCCAAGACTGAGTGAAGCTAAAATAAAAGAGGGAGTATTTGTTGGTCCGCAAAATTTAAAACTTCTTCATGATGACGAGTTTCTTTGCGTGTTGCATGGCAAGGAAAAAGCAGCATGGCTAGCATTTAAGTCAGTGGTGGACAATTTTCTTGGAAACAATAGATCTGATAATTACAATGAAATTGTAGAAAATCTCCTTCTGAAGTATAAGAGTCTTGGCTGCAACATGTCTTTGAAAATTCATTTTCTGGATTCTCATCTGGATTTCTTTACGTCAAACTGTGGAGCGGTCAATGATGAGCATGGTGAACGATTTCACCAGGACATTGCTGCTATGGAGACAAGGTATCAAGGCAATTGGAGCCCTTCAGTGCTTGCTGATTATGCTGTTGGACTGTGACAAGAGACACCTCATTATTGGCTAAAAGAAGCAAGCAAAGAGAGCTCGAACAGCAACTGAATAATGACGGAAAGGGTTCAAATGTGCCTTTTTAAAACATGATATGTGAACTTTAAATAATGTTTTTATTTTTTCTAGCATTTTATGTTGAAATTTCAATTAATTGAGTATGTAACCACAATTTTTATAATGCTAAAGTAGAAAGACTAGCTGTTCACCCCAGAGAATTAAACAAGCATACATTATTTGTATTACTATAATGTAAATTCATCATTTTTTTTTTAAAACCAGAGCAAATTGGTGAATTTCATTATGATATTTGAAATCAGCATGTCACAATCAATAAGAAATGCTATATTTAATTTCTGGTACAAATAACTTTTGAAAATTTGTTGACTTGTGTAATCTACACACAATCTGATATTGTTGTGTTTCTTACGAACGATGACCATAGGTGAAGAGTAAGGGGCGTTGGAAGGTTCTATAATTCCTAAATTAAGCATTTGTTTTAATTCTTCTTCAACCTGGTGCTGGTAATGAATAGTGATAGGATAGGGGCGTAGACGAACTGGTCGATCATCTGTAAGGATGATGTCGTACGAAATGACTGAAGTACGACCTGGGATGTCTGAGAGGATATCTGGAAAAGATTCTAGAAGACTAGAGACTTGGGAATTTTGTTCAGAAGACAAAGCTGGACAAAGAGCGATATCCTGCCATGTCTCAGTCGATTGAAGAGGAAAGACAGGTTAGTTCATAGGAACATCCGGAAAAGACGATACTTCCCCCTGAATTACTGATAGCACAGAGTAGTGAGTAGCAGACCTAGGGTGCTCACCAACTGCTTGAATGATGGCTTAAAGATGTTCCGGTCTAGTGTGGAATTCCTTAAGCATGTTTATGTGAAAGGTCTTCCTTTTCCCTTTTATATCTAGGATGTAGTCAACATTAGAAATACGTGACAAAACTTTATATGGACCATTCCATGCAATTAAAAGTCTATTTTCCTTCCTTCGAAGCAACACAAAAGCTTCGTCGCCAGGCAATAGTTGACGTAATCGTCTACTGCGATTTTGGAACTGGCGTGATCTTGCTTTAGCAGCCTCGGAAGAAGCTGTAGCCAGTTGGCATGCATCTATAATGTTACGCCGGAGGTTAACGCCGTATTCATAAGATGACTGGGTGTCCTGAGTCATCTCTGAGTCTATGAGTAGGTCCTTAATAAGTGGCATGGGACCTCGAGGTTCAGCTCCGAACACAAGCTGAAAAGGCAAGAAACCGGTCTGTTCATTCGCTACCTCACGGTATGCGATTAGTACGGCGGGTAAAACCCTGTCCCAATCTTGAGGATATTTCACTGTAACCTTGCCCAATAACTGCTTTAACGTCCGGCTAAGACGTTCCACTAATGCCATCGCTCATTGCATGGTAAACACTACTGAGAGACCTGTCGATATTGAGACGTTTCATAACAGCAGTCATAGTGTCAGATAGAAATTGGATACCTCGATCTGAAAGAAGATTTCGAGGAAAACAAAGTCTAGAAAAAAAATCAAAAAAGGGCATCCGCGACGTAATTAGTAGTGATGTTCTAAAGAGGTATGGCCTCGGGCCATCGAGTGAACATGTCAATACATGTTAGCACATACCTGTGTCCTCTAGCGGACATAACAGGTAAATGAACGATAATATCAACGGCCATTTTCTCAAAGGGGCGTACAGGTACATCACACGCCTGAATCGGGGCCATATGATAGGCTCCTCTTGATGTTACCTCTTGACAAATAACGCAAAAGCGAAAATATGTGGAGGTGTCTCTGGAAATTCCCGGCCAAAAGAAAGAGGAAAAAACTCTGGAACGCGTCTTAGAGTAGCCCATATGGCCAGCACAGTGAGAATCGTGCGCATGTTGTAGAATGAACGTACGAAGTTTTTGGGGAACCATCACCTAATGTCTGATTAAAGATGAATCTTTAAAATTCCTAAGCAATACATCATTTTTAAGTGTGTACTACTGTTTTGGTGTCAAACTATCATCAACATAATCATTATCTCTGACTAATCTAAAGAATTTCTTCAAAGAGTTGTCTTGTCTTTGAAGTTTGATAAAGGACTGTTTGACTAAATCAGAGTGTACGTGAAAACTGTCCTGAGTTTCAGGATTGGTACCATCATTTTCGTTTGTGCCTTGGCCTGAGCACGTGTAGTAACTGCAGTAGCGGTTGATAAATTTTGACGTTCCCGTTGATCAATTTCTTCGGGTGAGCAATCATTGCTGCCGTGTATCCGGCCAAGTGTGATATCTGCTATTGGGCTCCTTAACAAACACACTTTAACCTTTCCTGTAAAAAATGGTGAGTGAATATCCACCATGGCTGTGGGATAAAATGTAACTGTCCCGCCAGAAGTTACACATTTAACAAAGTCACCTGTTGCATGAGACGGATGTACTAATGACTGTCTCACTCCGACAGTCGTGCAACCAGAATCACGGATTACCGTAACCTGAGGGCTATTCAATAAGCCTCTATGAAGCTGTAGTGCCCCTGTGCCATCATGTGCTGATGAAGCAGTAAATGCTGGTAGCGGATGACCACGATTTAACAAGGAAGTTTGGCAATCTGGAAACTGTGAACCAGTATCAAAGTCAAACGAACAACATGAATCTGAATGTTGTTCTGCGCGCTCTCAGATATAGCAGCAGTGTGTGCTGAGTTGGCATGGTAGTTCGAATATGCAGTATTTCTAGAGCGTGATCTATGTCTCTGATCGTAAAAAGAGTTATTTTGACTCCTGTCATTATTTCTTTGGTTCCTATTGTTGTTTCCTTGATTTCTATAGTCTTGTGACCTATTCCGATGTGAAAAATGTTGGATATTTGGTCCTAAGTTATTGCTATTCTTATTATAGTTACCAAAATTATCATTCCTTCTCTCTCCTGAGTTTTGTTGGAAATTACCTCTGTTTTGGGGTGAATGGTTCCTATATGGTTGTCTACCTCTATATCATTCATTCATAACCCTCCACTGCCAAAGGAGCATAGGCCTTCAACAAACACATGCCAAGTCCTCCTGTCACGTGCCATCCTATCAAGTTCTTTCCACGTTCTCCTGGAAAACCAAACAATTTTTTCTCGCAAAAATGTTAATGGGAATAATAACAATCAACATTACCGAAATAGAAATACCAGTCAAACCTTTAGAAATCATGGTAATTCTGGTGATCGCCATAGACAGCGATCTTCTTCACAGAGGTCTGAACATAATGCAGGGGCGGCACTGACTCGCAGTACACCTATAGGTAATCAGGACCTGAATAACCATGTTCACTCTTCTGCATGTTACTCATTTGACTTTGATGTGGCAAATTTATAAAAATAATACGTATCTTAAGTACAGGTAAACTTGATAATCCACTAGGCTGAAGAACAGTGTTCGTAGTAGTTTTTCACACTTGTCTTTCCTGGGGACTTCATGATAGAGTGTAGACAGCACACACAGCACATCACGTGACGTAGAAACTCGTAGACTCAAAACGACACACTTCGACAGGCCAGTGCAGATATGTAGGACAGGTCAGTTTACGGTTCAAACAGCCAGTACACCTTCACACACAGCAAGTTTAAAAGGCAGTAGGCTACTTCAGGACAATACTACTGCGCAGACTTCGCTAAAGTATCAAAATTATTTCATTTTAGCACTACAGCGCTTGAAAACACTGCTCTATCTAAACTTATTAGTAGGTCACGACTTGCTCGACTGAACTCTCCGTTGATTTGCTGAGAGTATTGTTGGATTTCAGGACCCTAGCTTGCCAGCGCTGTATAGCAATAACAGCCTGTTTACACTCGTAGATGCGGGGGTGAGGTGGTTGATCTTTTCTTGCTTCCCCAGGTTCACAATACTCATTATACGAGCTCCCCAGATGTAAGGATATAAAATATGTATCCTACTTGCCCCTCCCTCACTGATTCATCCCCTCCGGCAGTATCACTTCTTTTCTTCATTTTCCTCACCGATCCATATTTCATGCACCTTCATTCTTGTTGCTGTGACCACACCCCAGACTTGTTTACGTTCCGCCAGGTGAATCGTAACAATACCAGGTTAACTACACCGGTCAGCGAGTGATACGTTTATCTCTTGAGTCGCCTAGCCACCGTTTGTTAAAGCCACTCTTTATTGACATAATATGGTCGCGTACGAGTGATGAATAGAACGCCATTCGGTCTGTCTGAGAGATCCGTCTGGCGGAGGCACGAAAACACAGCGATAATGAAATAATAGCTTTCGCCGGGCCATCCCTGTGTAATTGTTACATATAACCTGTCTGCGGGAGACAATATTGGAAGGTAGGATCTATCAGTCCAAACAGTGAAACACTTCAAGCGGTTCATGTGTTACTGTCTTCAAACACAATTATCTCAGGATATACTGCACATACAGCAACGATATAGGTATCTGAACAAAGCCTCGGTTCTGTAATATTTCGCTAGACTAGCATTATTAGTTGAAATCCTTCTGCTGGGCCATACTGCTACTGGAAACACATACAACTTTCTACGTTCTACGAACTCCATCTTGTTTATGCTTTAACAGCCTAGGATTATGCCCTGTTGCTAGCTCTGCTCTCATTGGCTGACATTTTCGTTACACAGACTAGGCGGTGTTCACTATTTTCGATTGCCCTAGATATCGGCCCATTCGCCTTGCGACAATAACGTTACACTGCAGTCCGAGTTTTAGAACCCCAGGGTATGACAGACTCTGTCCAATGTCAGAACCTGTTTCAACATTTCCCTGCCTCTCTCTCTCTCTCTCTCTCTCTCTCTCTCTCTCTCTCTCTCTCTCTCCTCTCTTTCTGTCGGTGTTTCTATCTCTTTCTTTCTTTCACTCGTTCCCTCTTTATCTCGCTGTCTTTCTCCCTCTCCCTCTTTCTCTCAAAATGTCTGCGTTCCTGTTTTCATATCACCAAAACTACGCCATTTCTTCACTTAATCAACTTTTTAAACTGTTAGGTCGCTATAAATTGTGTTATATAATTTCCAAGAAACGACATACGTAACAGCTAAAATGTTCAAGGTGTTGAAAATTTTTTTTTTTTTGAGTGTGTGGCATTAGATATGCCAGAACCTGCTTCAACATAGATCTTATTCCCTCTGCCTCTCTCTCCCTCCTCTCTGTCTTTCTTCTCTCTAAAGGTCTGCGTTACTGTATCCTCATCACCAAACTTATGCCATTTATCTCTTAATCAACTCTGTATCACAAAACCTATGCCATTTCCACTCTTAATCTACTTCTGTGTAGAAAAACCGTTGACACTTCTTCCTTTAATCAACTTTTAAAAATCTATTTCACTATTTTTTTTTACATATTATCTCCAAGGAACGACATTCGTCGCAAGTTAAATTTTCGCAGCGTTTGAAGTTTTTTATGTCTTATTTTTGTGACATCAAATATGCTGATAATTTTTTTTGTCCTGCGTCTGATCGCTGGAGATGTCATAAGGTAGTCTTTATATCTTGTATCCCGTATCGTGGACAATATATTTATCCTAATAAATGACAACATTACCACAAAAACCTGACATTTGCAGTTAGTTTTCTCACATTGAGCACTTTTGTTTCGATAATTTGTGTTTAGAGCAGACTGGTCTGATTTTAAAATCAAGCCAAAATAGCATGGACACGTCTATTTTGGAGACAGGGTCAAGAAACGGAATAATTCACTTAGACACCTAATTGTGTTCACGTTAATATCGCAGGTAGCAGACAGATAGACAGCCACAACGACACAAGTAACTAGATACCAGACAGACATTTAAAAAAGGTAGTCGGGTAGCAGATACTGCCGTAGAGAAGAGAAAAGTTAGAGAATTTACTATACTAGGTCTAGCATCGAGAGGTGAAGTGACCAGTTCACTTCGTCGCTGCCTTTTCTCTCTCTAACTCAAGAGCAAAGACAGGTACCCAGTTGCAGCTGGGTAGATTGGAGCGTGACACCACCGTGTTTCAAATCCGGCACCTTTGCCACAAGAGCCCAACGCACTTACCACTCTGCTTGTCGGACGCTCGTGACAAATAAACATAAGGCAAACCAAGATCGGGAAACACACGGAAGATTGAAATAGTCACAGAAATAAAGAATGGGAGATAACAACAAACACATCTTTTATATAGAGAAACGAATATTTCTACTAATACCATCATCATCAGTCTCATCATTACCATGGGGTCGTCCACATCTGACGCCATACACTCAAGGGGAGGGGGTCTAAAATTTTGTGACAAAGAGTGACGATATTTGGAGGTTGTTTGGACAAAAAAAGGGACGTCACACAAAAATACCAGTGAGACTCGCTTCGTTCGTAAATGATGTCGGAACAAAATAGATTTTGTAACCTCCATCTTCATAGTGGACTTTTATCTGCAATAGCTAACTACTCACTCGTGGACAACTTATCTTAATATTATAATCTCAGCTGAAAAATCGGATAATTGTTATAATCTTTAACTGTTTAAAATTGTTTTCTAATTATACATTTCTTTTTAAAACAGTTGTGATCTGAAAGCAAATAGATTTCTAGATGGTTCAATGGAGGATCATCTTTCTTTGCAGTGGGATAAAGATAACGAAGAGAGAAGCGTGGGGCGCTTAAGCGCTTATCATATATTTTATCCATAAGTGTCTAATGAAGTATAAAGCAGAAGTTAATTTCATGTAGAATCAGCGCCCCAGGCTTTTTGTCAATTTCATGTTACATTTTGTGACTGCAAGCTATAAACTCCGTGAAAAAATATTTGTGGCTTTTTAGTGCATTAAAAGCCTGTGTTTAAAATATAATATATTTTAAATGTTCTTCTTTTTAGTGTTATGTTTTTGTTGTTTGTACATTTAAGACAAATGTAATCGATCCGCTAATGACATTATCAGTTTGCGATAAACGGAGTCCAGAGCACAGGAGGCGGATTTCATAATTTAGTATACTACCCGGAAAGTTAAAATATATATTTTTATTTTTATTTGGTAAGAATTGTAAATTACATTTTTTTTAATGTAGTTGTCAGTTGCGAGTATGTCTGTGCACGCGCGTGCGATAGTGTGTGTGTGGAGGAGGGAGTGAGGAGAAGTTTCAATATTTCTCTCAAGAAAGACAATCTTGCATGCACAACCTCATATTAGCCGCCTATTATGATATTCCTGAGGGTGCAGTAGTGTTATTCTGGTTTGTGTCTCTTCATACTCCCCTGAAAATACAAAGAACTATTTCTACTAACGCGTGCGATATTAAAACTGCAACGAAGAATAGTACGTCCATTTTATCGTGTTCACAAAACAAGAAATGTGGCGACAGAGAGGTCAGGAAATCAATCACAAACAAATCCACTAGCAATCCCTTGACACCCTTGAGATAAGCGTCGTGGAATCATCTATGCTGAAAGATAGGTTTGAACTCTATTATCGGGGGAAGTTAAAAAGAAAAGTCTGGTTATACTGTCGATCACAAAGCATATTTTTTCTGTACCAATCCAGTGTGTTATGGTTAGTGTAAATCGATTTGAATCTATTGAGCAGGGATATCAGAATTTACTGCAAATTTATGAGTAGAGTTCGTGGACAACAACATGTATCTTCCATCTGTAGGAAGAATTATGCACGGAGATATATTGGCGTAATAATGAGAAACATTCTAAGTCGTGGTTTTCAATCTTTTGTGGTCCGCGGCCCACATAATACCCATACTGCATATTATTTGGCGCCCCTAAAGAGGAATAGAATTTACAGGATTAGTTTTCAAACAATCAATACCCTGTAGCTCTCCAAGGAGCATAGGCCTTCAACAAACATGTACCATGTACTTTTTGTCATGTGCTATCAGCTCTTACCACGTCGTCCTCATCATTTTCACTTGTTTATCCACTTCTCTTTTCCGCGTGTAGTTACCGCAGGTCATTATGCATATATTACAGATCTCAGTGTTTATTACACATAAAACAGAAGTATGCATTTATTTAAAATCACGTCATTTAAGAATGTGACTTAGTAATAGTTATATATATATTTACTTATTCAAAGATGTTCAGTAATTGAAGTATTGTTGTTATTTAACTAGGGCTGCTGAGCTTCTGGCTCTTTTGCAGCCAATACCAAGCTGAAGACTCCTCGGTATTACCTATTCTGAAAATGCAGGCGTTTACTGTGGCCTCTCTGCACATTCCGAAATGTGTTGAGTTAAGTAAAGAGCTCCAGTTTCCTTAGATTGTCTTGCGTGTAAAGGATCATCACAACTGGTCCCATCCTAGGAGAAAGAAGTGTGCGTCATACTGTGAATTCTTTGCCATCCAAGGGGGACTCTTCTAATATGCAGAGCTCTGGTTCTGGGCTGTCCTAAGTAAAAGAATTAATAGTTCAATGAGATGTTTTATGTTATTTCGAAGCCCCGTATCTTCCGAATATCTGGTTCCAAAGACGATATTTTAAGTAGCTGGTCTGGCTGCACATTAATTCTTAAATGATGTAGTGGTTTTCCTTATGTTTGGTGCAAGGAATTTTATGCTACTTTGATATTTCATACACTATTAAAGTTTAAGGGTCGATTCTTTTAATTAGTTTTTAAAATATAGAAGTGTTATTCTTACTTCGACACGAAAATGAATGGGGACTGAAAACAAAAACAGAATTGGGGAAAAAAGGATCAACTTAGTACCAAAATACTGGCGCTAAAAATTGGTCTCCCCTCACGAAAACCGGTCCTGAATACTGGCTTCTTGTCCCTTAAGAGTGAAGTCTGCTCCTGTATTTATTTTACACATTGACGAGATCGTTCTTTGTTCTTGTTCAGTTGATTTTATTTTCAAAGTTTTATAAATATTTTACTTCAATACACTAAGACCTCTCTCGGTCCTTCTCGCTTAGTCCTTGGGGTCATCGGGACACAGGTTAGGAAACATTGTCTTAGAAGATAATTTGAAAGTTGCAAGTTATTATCATACTTTTCCGATTGCAAACCTGGGGAGTTCTCACTGGCTGACAAAATGAGCCCAGACATTTGATCAGGTTCAGCGCGTAACAAGTAAAGACAAACAAAACAGTGTTCCGGAACCGTTTTATTATTGTTTCTACCACATGCACTAAAACAGCAGAAAATAAATGTTCCATACATTTTATTGCATATTATACCATTAAAAATGTTTTCTTGATATCACAAATCAATATTTTACCATATCCTTCACAAAAATATTAATTTCCGGAAGATAACAAGAATTACTGATTAATGATAACTCGCCATCGACTTTATTATGTAATGTATAATATAAGAATTTAAGACATGACAGGTTTACAGCAAAAGCCATAGTTGTAGAGTAGGGGTAAGAGGTCAAGTGGCTGCCTCTGTGTGTGATCTACTGAAACTATTTGGTGTGAAAGGACAGTCAAGAACGGGGGCACTTCAGAGGTTCGGTGAAACGACTGAAATGACATCTTGTTTACTATGGAACTGTCGCGGAATAGGAAAGTTGAAATTTTTTTCCATTTTCCTCTCTCTCGCCCTCTCTATTATTTATCATTTTCGCTGTACAGAACTCCATAAAAAAGTCATTGTTTCCATTAGTCACACTTCACTTCTTATGTCCAGACAAGCGTATTGTCTATCCCGAAATATTAATCGAATGATAAAAAACGTGATAATACCACATTAACTTTAGGTAATGCTAGGTTTGCTCAAGATTGCGTGATAACTTCCCATCCGACAGTAGAATGGACTTGAAATCCGGGTTTAATTGTATAAACCACGATTAGTCTAGACAGGCTGTCAGATTTGTGACAAGCCATTTGATACAAATGAGCGGAAATATCTGATAAGCCAGACACCCAGACTTTCGAAATTACCCGAGATAAGATTCTGGGTATTCTCAGTCTTGAGAGATATTCGTTGAAGTGATTTTGCAAATATGATAATGGAACCATGCGGAAATCACAATTCCATATAGGGAAAGTGACGTTTGAATTGACTATTTCGGTGTCACGCAGAAAAAAGAATTCCGTAAGGAATATTCTGTCATAACCAACACTGTTTGAAGGCCATTGGCTAGCATTTGAGAGGCTGGTATACATTCCTTCTCATTGGAACGCTGTCGGAAATGTCATTAAGTAACCAACATGTGAGCGCGTACTGGAAGCTGCAAATATAACTTAGCACATTTCGGAGAGACCATACTGCATTCCCGAAATCATCAAGTAGACAGCTCGGACTGAAGCCAGGAAACAATAGAAGTAAAGATTATGACTTTAAATAGGACCGGAGTTAGTGGAACCCTTCTGAACACTACAGCAAGGAAACCCTACGTTATTCATACAAAAATTGGACTTATACAGGACACACACACAGTCGTAGAGGGGTTTTTACTAGAACTAAATACCCTGACGTAAGTTCTCGGCATCTATACCAAGTTGCCAAGACTATTTACCTGAGCAAGCAGTCTAAGATTCATAGTTACTAGGGTGAGTTGTAATATATTTCTTATTCTTTGAATTTGACATGTTTATACTTGCTAGTGGTGTAAAGATTCATACTAGCCTGGCAACCTCAGCATGTGAAAAGGATACATTCATCAAACTCCACAGCAAGCGCTCGTGATTGCTTCATGATAGTTCTCACTGTCGTAAATTTTTTAAAGATAGGTCAGAAGATATTTATTTCCCGTCTGAGCAGAGGTGATAGTGGTAAAATATGTGAGAATAAAGGTGTAAGAAATAGATTTTCACGAGGAAATAGTATAAGAGGAAGATCAGTCTCTGGAATGATTAGTTTCTCTAGTCCAACCTATCACTATATTTTAATCAGACGACCTTTCTCTCTGCTAAAGAAGATTATAATGTATTTTACATGTTGACCACACTTAGTTTTGTTAGCAGTTTAATATACGCGGTAACAATTCTATCTGCGGCCAACATGATGTATTTATGCACTTATATGAATTGTAATTGAACGCGATATAGATATTACGTCACTAGGTGATGATGACGCGTTAGGTGCTGCGCTAATTTATGCAGACCGTTAGTCGAGGCCTTCTGTTAGAATCTTCCGTCCTAGTCAGACGTTTTTTATGAGCTCCCGTGATTCGGTTGAGAATTCAAGTATTTTGTCAAGTGGCTTGTTGTTGGAGGCCGCCACTTTATTTATGATGAATCCAGACTCAAGAAGAAGTTCCGTGGATATTGTAGAAGTAAGTCTACTGTAATATTTTAAGCATCGTCACTTTCTCGTCGACATTACTTGAATGATACCTGTTCTAATACATTCCTAGTACAGCGGCGAGATGTGTACAGATGGACTAACTGACTGAGATGATCTATGCCTTTATGATGTTTTACCCATGCATATATTTTCAATGAAGAACTGTCGTTTTGTCAACATTAAATATGCCATGTTTCGTGGACCCAGCCACGAAGGTCGTTCTCAACTTTATTGAAGTTCACTAACTGCCTTGATACACATTACATTCTTTGTCGTGTCAGCACAGATAACAATCTCTCTTACGCACTCAAACCACAACGTAACACTCTCCCTATATGAAATATAATTACACTACACACACCCACGCACACACAATTATGTGACAACAATATGCACAAACGTGAAAAAAACTATGGATAAGTGGGTAAGGATCTGACTGACACACTAAGTTAAGTTTTGTTTAGTTTATTATCACTTAAACTTTACAACATCAAAACATATATATTAAATGTAATCATGTTTACAGACATAAGAAAATAACCCAATACGTGCCCTCCCTTCTTTCCCCCCCCCCTCCCCCCGCCCCCCTGTTGAGAAAAGATCCCAAAAGAAGTTAATAACCCAAAGGTCAAAGATTAACACTAGGGTATACAGAATAAACAGTAAAGAAAAGAACAAAGTTCCTACTTAAGCTTTCCAGTAAAATACTCAGGTTAGCGAAATAAAAAAAGAAGTAACAAAAGAAAATATTTTCTCTCTCTCTCTCTCTCTCTCTCTGTCACTCACTCTGTCATCTGTGGCCACAAACAATCCTGCTTACCTAATAACTGGTGTAGGTATCCCTTGAAAAATTACAATAGTGTGTACCTATAGTGTCAGGTGGGTTGCCCGAATCTGGCCCCAGACCAGCCTTGGTATCAAATAATAATTTCGAGGTGGTCGCCAAAGTTGGTGGGTTAATTTTTCCTGGATGAGCCCTGTATCATCGCATATAGTTATTGAAGCAAAACGTTCTCGGGGCGTTCACAGTTATAACAAAAGAGAAAAACTATATACTGTTCAAAAAAAGAAACGCATAGCTATCCGAGGGCGCGTTTTTATGAGTTTGTAAGTAAAATTTGGTGCTAGGGTATATAAAAACCAGCCTCAAATGTTCTTTACGGTGTCAAATGCTCGTGTTGACCTGAATTGCGTTCGTTTTTGTAATCGTTACAACGCGGTGGTCAATAGTGTTTATGGCGCAATTTTTGACCACAGCTCATGTTGCGCGCACGTGAAAGCAACAAAATTTTGGGTGAACACTATTCACTGACTACGCAACTGAAACCCTATAAAAGGATAACGCTACACACAAAAATTCAGTTAATTTTCACGCAGACATTTTCGGCATCTCTATCGATAAATTTAAGGAACATTGCTATTGGCCGACTGCATGCAGGTGAAAGTCAAAGTCAGGTTGCCAGGCATCTAAACGTGCATCAGAGTACCATCAGTCGACTTTGGCACCGGTTCCAAGCCACTGTCTCAGTTGAAGACCGGCATCGCAAAGGACGACCCAGAGTGACAACAGCAGCGGAGGATCGCTTTATTCGGCTTCGGCACCTCAGAGACAGGTTTACAACAGCTTCCTCAACTGCCCAGTCATTGCCTGCAGGACGTCATGTGTCTGATCAAACTGTCCGGAATAGACTGCATGACGCTGGACTTTGGGCATTACGACCTCACCGAGGACCTGTCCTTACGCGCCGCCATCGCCAAAATCGACTTCTTTGGGCCAACCAGCATCGTCCCTGGGCAGCGGACAATCAATGGAGACGTGTCTGGTTTAGTGACGAATCTTTCTTTTTGTTGCAGCGTCATGATAGACGGCGTAGTGTCTACCGTAGGCGAAATGAACGTTTTGCCCAAAATTGCGTTGATGAAGCTCCGCCGCACGGTGATGGAGGTGCAATGGTGTGGGGAATGATCAGATACAATTGAAGGAGTCAATTGGTACACATTGAAGGAGGCTTGAATGCGCAACGATACGTCAATGAAATTCTTCGATCCCATGTCCTTCTCCTTTTGGCTGCCCAAAGGTCTGTGTTTCAACAGGACAACGCCAGACCCCATTGTGCACTGTTGACCACGCAGTTCCTGACTGCTAACAACATTCTCACCCTTCCCTGGCCATGCCTGTCTCCAGACATGAGTCCGATTGAGCACCTGTGGGATGAGCTGCATAGACGTGTTTGTCGCCGAGACGTTGCTCCAGCCAATCGTCGTGATCTGTTCCAGGCACTCCAGGAAGAGTGGGCAGCCAACCCACAGGCCCACATCAGACGTCTGATCGCATCCATGCCCAGGAGATGCCAGTCGCTGATCGATGCAAGAGGAGGCCACACACCATACTAACGGGAAAGCCCGTACGCCAAAAAACTCGTGACCCAGATGCAAAACAACTGTCAATTGATTGGTTGAACCCTAAGGTATTCTTGTGTGCAATTTGAACAATTAACTCATTAAATTAAAAAAATTATTGAATGTCAAAATTATGGCTATGTGTGAGCCTTCAGTAGCTATGCGTTTCTTTTTTTTTTTTTTGAACAGTATAGTTCCTGTATTGTCTAGCCTCTGGGTGCTAATACAACTGTTAAGTTATAAAAAAAAACTGATGATGATACATCCTATCGGCTTTTCTCTGGCGTGAGTGCCGATTATGAAACAGTGTATACTCCTGGATAAAATTCACTTGGGTAAACGACTGTCAGGAGTCGGGAAAAATGTTATGTAAATTGCCACAGCGGGCTGATAAAATTGAATGGGAAAATCTGGGTATTTTTGTAAGTCCCGTTACTCAAACTTACAGTTAAAAAATGTTAGTGTCTCGCCCTGGCAAGTCCTGTTTACACCGGTACGGGGACGAACGCCAAGAAAAAAGACAACTATTATCCCTTCAGTTACTGAGGAAAAGACCACAATAGAAAAACGCTGGCCGCTGGGTTTTGATCAAGCACTGTATTAGGAAGAAAATAAAACATTTCTAAAATGACAAATCCTAGGCTATCAAGCGTAAGGTATGATCTCGTATCCTCTCCGTCACCTAATTAAATTAAAAGGCCCACGGTATCTTAAGCCTGTACTATCGCGCGTCGCTTTAACGAGTACGGGTTTGGTAAAAACATTCCGCCTTTCCCCCTCCGACACGGTAAAGCAATCAGCGCACAATGTGAGTTATAATTTAATTATGACTTTGCTTTATTGTCGTCGTCTATCGTTTTTACACATGATATTAAATGCTAGTCACTATATAATTACACACAATGAAAATATAATGCGCACTTTATCCGTCACTCCTAGCATTATTAAGTCAGCTAAACCGTATCTTCTTGTGAAAAAAATTGGTTGATGGATTTTTCATTACTGAACCACTGTTAAGAAAATATCTACGCGTTTGCTATTTCGCTAGTCTTAACGCTAGGGACTCACAGTGAATAAAATGGTAAACCTAACACTTCTAACACTTAAGCAAAACTTATATTATTACCAGAAAAACAGAATAATCCCCACGAATGCTATTAACACATTATTTCACATAGGTTCTAGCGTACGCGTTCAGACTATCCAAAATTTCTTGAGAGACTTGATAACTGACTGGGATAGAAGGCAGTATATATACTGATTTAGGGTAATATCTCTAAAAGATGTGAAAATTCACACCTTGGACGTATCAGGGAAAATCAACGAGCTTGGCTTCCGAGATAAATGATTCTACGGTTCGCTCACTAGCGATGCCGAAACGACATCAGATGGCATCCCATGCGAACGGGCCTTCTTAGATTATCTCCCCCTGCCGTAGATTAAATACTTAAGTGCCCTGAAAATATAGGACATCAAAGGTGATCGGGACGTATTATTATCGCCCTTGAGTAGATCAAACAAATAAACCGTTTAATTCTACGCGCGTCTGTCTAATTGCCGATAATTGGCAAATCAGCTCGCGTGAGAAACTCAGGTAAACGAACGTGATTCGCTCCCCTGGTAAGACTGCCGGGTGCGAAAGTTGGTAAACACTCATCAGCGCATGAGTAGTAGGGAATGTGGGAAACGGTTATTATTCAGGTGGCGCGCAGGTGGCGCGGCAGGTGGCGCGTGACTTTTATATAGCAAAAACGCCAGGTGGCGCGTGACTTTTATATAAGCGCATTAAGGAGGCGCAAGGTGGCGGACTTGAGATAAAAAGAAGAGGGGTATAGGAAGATGGCGGACTTGAGATAACAAGAAGAGGGTATATGGGGCAAGATGGCGGACTTGAGATAACAAGAAGAGGATATATTTAGATAACGAGAAGACTTTGAGACAATAGGATATATTTACATAACAAGAAGACGATATATACATATAATAGGGAGATATATTTAGACAATAGAAAGACGATAGTTAGACGATATATACATATAATAGGGAGATACATTTACATAAGAAGACGATATGTATACGAACAGTTATACGTTATATTTAGACATATATTTATATTTTACAACAGTTAGACGAACAGTTATACGTTATATTTAGACATATATTTATATTTTACAACAGTTATACAAACAGTTATACAAACAGTTAGAAGACGAACAGTTAGACGAAAAACAACAGACGATATAGGTAACAAAAAGCGTTTTAGTTAATATATATTTTATTTTATATTCAATAGTGTTTTTGTAGTATCAAAACACACACACACACACACACACACACACATATATATAAATATATATATATATATATATATATATATATATATATATATATATATATATATATATATATATATATATATATATATATATATATATAGGGGCTAATAGCAGTATCAAACAGGAGTATATATGGTAATATATAGGAGTACATATATATATATAGTATTTTTTAACATTACATGAGTATACATTCCCAAATAATACATAGTGACATGAACTTTGTTATATACATATATTAGTGGTGTTTTGTTACAAAATATACATTTCACAGATTTTTATACAATAAAAATATCACAGCTGCAGGCCAGACCTTGAGGGGGGTTGTCACATTGTTGTCACGTCGTAAGAAATAGAGGTGTGTATTGTGTGTACATAGTGGAAGACAGTTTAAATGTTGAGGGGTGATGTGGTGACGTTGTCGGGATGTACCTGTCTTTTAATGTAAAAGTAAGATAAGGCGTTGCGGTGTTGTTCGTATGTATAGATGGAGGATTTCTGTGCACGGAACCCGATATTTTTCCCACCCTGTGCTTGTTGTGTGTTGAGGACGTCTAAGAAAGTGTGTTTGTCTACTTTGTTGTGGTGTTTGTTGAGTCCTTTGGTGGTGGTTTTGTCATAGTCACCAAAACAGTGATATGTCTTGCTACAGAGGGAAACCATCCCTCTGCCTTCGTATTCTAATTTAAAAAGGCCCGGTGTCCGTTTGTCGTATAATTTTTGTTCTCGACATTTTTGACAAAGAGCGCGCGTTTTACCCTCGCTAGCTACAAAGTCGGGTCTATGGTCGGGGCATACCTCGGCGGGGAACCACTGGTGGTAGGAGCTATAAAATTCTCGTCGCATAGCGGGCTTAACAACGTCCGCTAAGTTATTCGCGCTAAGGGCCAAGTAAAGGCTGTCTGTGTCCGTCTCGCACAACTGAAAGTCTGACCTATCTACAAATTTATCTAGACAGTCGTAGTAAAATTCTAACATGCGTAATTTTGCGTATTGGTAGACGAAAAATCCTATCTGAACGGGTAGGTCCCAACATATAGTCTGTTTAAGTTTTTCTACTTCGAATATGTCGTCCGTCACTAACGTCATTTTCCTAAAGCGGGGTGAGTTTATTTGGTCAGACACAACCTCTCCCATCGTGTACGAGACATCCACATGCTTCGCCTTATTGGTCAATGTTTTACCATAAGCCGCGTTACCTAGCAGTTTCATGGTCTCGCTGGTTATGGCATAGGCAGGATCAGTATCACCCTGTCGACGCGCGTTCGAAACAGTGTCCCCAAACCGTTTGAAACACGTCACGGGTGTATACTCAATCACCTGGTAGATACAGGTGACTTCTAAGCCTTTGGTCAGGTACCACCGAAGCAGAGGTGTCGTCAACAGAATTTTCTTGCCCACATAACTCCCGATCAACGTCCGTCTGGGGGTAGTCAGAAGTTTATGTTTTTTCGGCGTATTCCCGCATGAAAGGTCCAATATCTTCCCTCGTGACGTCGACATTCTTAAAAATGGGCGTCATTTCAGAGAACTGTTCTTTTAAAGAGTCGGGGACATGGATGTCACACTCGACTAGGCCAAACAAGGTCTCGTCTAGCACCGAGGCAAGAATATTCTCCTTTGATAGCGGGTACCGACATTTGGTGTAAGATGGTTTCTGGGTAGGGAAGGTGGCGTTCAGAAAACGACGGATTGATGGATCGGTTTTCTTCAATGCCTGCCACTCGCATTCCCACATTTCGACAACGGTAACGTTGCAATCGTCACGTAAATAAGAACTTATTTCCACCGTCTTTGCGTACAACTCAGACAAAGGTTTTTTGTTGACTGGGTTAACGTCACGACCGGCGGTTAGTGGGCAGTTAGGGTGGCCGTGGAATAGGCACCCATGGAACTGGTAGGCGATACGAGAGTATCTGTCCCAACCGTCTACCCTAATGCATATATCACCCAACGCCTTCTCACACCCGTTAAACTGGGTTTTTAAGGTCACTTTATTTTGGTGGGAGACCCAAGCCAAATAATCGCGGCACTGCACGGTATATTTGTGAAGTTTGTGGTGCTTGAAACCATCCTCCCTGTACCGTCTAACGGGAAAGTCAGTGGGCATTTTCTGCATTAACGCCCACAAATAAAGGGCGTTGGCATCAAAACATTTAATGGCTTGAACCAGTTTGCCACCTCTAATGCGGGTTTTGCCTTGCTCGTGGAACCTGTGAAAAATAATTGAGGGTCCCCCAACTATGTTTTGGCGCAAGGTGTTATGCAAATCTGCCTCCTGCTTCGAGCATAAAGAAAACATGACGTTGGACGGGAGTGTTTTGAAGAGGTAATTTAACGTGACACCGGGCACGGAGATCGCATCTTTAAACATGTCTACACATAGGTGAGCGTAAAAACTAACTTGTCGGTCTAACGCTGCCAGGAAGGGGACCACGTCTTTATTGTTGTACCACGTTAGACAATCGCGCAACGTGGTCATGTGGTTATCGGCACACACCTTCTGGCACTCGGCGTACTCGTCGACGGAAATGTTAGTATTTTTAAGGGCGGAAAAAAATACCGAGTGGGGTGGTAACGCCGTCTCGTCTAACTTTGCTAAATCTGTTATGTATTCATAACAGAAAAAGCCTTTGGTTTCTTTAACATTGTACGCGGCCAGATATTTGCTATAGCTAAATCCGGGGGCTAGGTAGTTGACTATGTCTAAAAACTTTAACTCGCTAGTGGCAATACACATAAAATTATTGTTTCTCTTGACTAAAAATTTGAAGTCTTCCCCCATGAAATATTTGATTAGAAAAGGTTTGATTACGTTATCGTCATACTTCCCCGAATTGAAACCTAATACGGGTAGCTGCCCCGAATAACCCTCTAATCTAGCAAGGAGCCCGTCTGAATTACCGATCGTCTCTAAAGCCTCGAGTTGAATGCAAACACCGTCAAAATACGCTCGCAGAATCTCGTAAGATGCCGCGGCAATTTTGAGCAGATGGTCAGCCATCCTATTGACCAACTCCTGTGGATCACCCTTTGTGATAAAACACACGGGGGCTTCAAAACCGGGGACGTTAGAAGCCACCGAACTCGACAGGGGCACGTGTTTGGCCGTGTAGGTAGTGGCATTACCACTTGACTCTAGACTGTTCTCAAAAAAACACTCATAGTCAAATGTGGCGCGATACGGGAAGACGAATTTTGTGTCTACATCTATACCCTCCTTCTTGATTAATTCCCAAATGGTCTCTGGGGGATTATACACACCACCTCTAAATGTTTCTCTTCGCTTAGAGCCGGTACAAGTCTTTTCATGGCGCTCCATATCCCAATACTCCTCCCACAACTTACCGCACTCGGGACACGAAAAAGAGTTACTGGCCCTATCGATATCTGTAATGTACATGAAATGGTTCTTAAACATTAACAGACGCAATGTATCTGGAAAACTATCACTACCTCTAAACGTGGGGGTCAGGGTCTGCGCGTCGTCAAACTCGAAAACGTCAATATTTACGTTGAAACATTTTTCTAATTGGGGCATATCGATTAAACTAACCCCGGGGAAATCGATGAGGGACGTAAGTCCCTGCTGTGTTTGCCACTGTTCGACTAGCCGGCGCGTCGGTTTTCTAACATCTGTAACGGCACCACCCCTAAAAACGGCTAGACATCTAAAAAAGCAAAAGTTATCACTGTATGGTTTGGAGTTTGAATCATGTTGTAGTGTATGGATGTGGTGATTGTCCGTGATAAAGGAGGGGATGTCTTGTAAGCAGCATCCAATAGGGAAGTCTTGAATGTGATATAGATAGAAAGACGTCGCTGGAATGACTTCGACAAAGTATTTTGTATCTGGTCTGTTTAACTGTGCTTGTGTGACAATATCGCTATCGTGTAACTGTGAGAGAAAAGCTTTGAAATCTGTGATGTTGTTGACTAGGTGGGGTTGATCTAAGACGACTGCATTGTTATGTGACGAGTGAAAAAATCTTAATTCGTTTGTTTCTCTGTGGCGTAAGATGATGTGGAAACTGTAGTTTATTTTGAAGCGTTTTGTCTGTTGTGTGAAGACAGGAGCAAGAGACGGTCCCAGTCCATATTTTGTGTTGGTCTGTGGAAGAAAGTGAATGTTGATAAATATTTATGTTTATTGGAGTGTGTTTTGATTGCGTCCCAGTTGTCAGTGTAGACTTGTCTTATGTCAGCCTGTAAGTCTTGTAAACTGTCTTCTTCAGTGGGCAAACGGGGTTTTTTGATATGGGACTGGTGGGTATTGGTCATGGGACGTTTTTTGGTCTGGCCTGTTTTTGGTGGTTGGGATGGGATGGGACTTGAAGTGGGTCCTGTATGTGGGGAGGAAGTTGTTGCTGTTCTCATTGAGTCTGTGGTCCCTGCTGCAGCAGATGATGTCTTTGTGCCTGATACTGTCTCTTGGTGCGTCGATCTTGATGGTGTGGTGTCTGCTGGTGATGTCTGTTGGTGCCTCGATGATGATGCTTGGTGGGTTGATGATTCGGCGCCTGGTGTGGCACCTGATGTTGGTGTGGGGCATGAGGTCGAAAGTTGGTTAGGGGTGGGGTGTATTTGTGTTATATGGGTCTGTAAATTATCACAACGGGTGACTTGTTTGTCGCAAATGTTACAAGAAAACAGAGGCATAGAGTGCACTGTTTTGCTGTGACGTAATAATGCATCACGGCGAGTGAATGTCTTACCACAGCGGGTACACAAATTGTTCTTTACTGCTGCAGTGGTGGTCCCCACTGATGTGTTTGTAGCGCCCGCCGGTGCAGTGGTGGTCCCCACTGAGGGGTTTTTAACAATAGCGGCCCCCGGTGCAGTGGTTTGCGTAACTGTCTCTGGTCGTTGTGCACCGGGTCCATGGCTCAATTCAATGTGTTGTTGGAGTGCCTCAGGACTGGTAAATATTTGAGGACAGACACGACAGGGATGTGTCGGTTCAGCGTGGACTGTCCGCATATGTCTCGTTAGATCGCGGGATCGAGTGAATGAGCGATTGCATTGTCCACAAACGTAGCCTTGAATTGATGACATCTGTTGATTAGAAACAAGAAAACATTACTAACACATAAAATTAAATACATATATCAAGCAGTTAAATAGAGAAAAAGAAAGACAGACAGAGAGAGAGAGAGAGATAGAGAAAGAGAGAGAGAGAGAGAGAGAGAGAGAGAGAGAGAGAGAGAGAGAGAGAGAGAAAGAAAGAAAGAAAGAAAGAAAGAAAGAAAGAAAGAAAAAGAAAGAGAGAGAGAGGGAGAGAAAGAGAGAGAAAGAAAGAGATGGGGAGCGAGAGAGAGAGAGAGTGAGAAAGAAAGAACGAAAGAGAGAGTGAGAAAGAAAGACAGAGAGAGAGAGAGAATAAAACACAGTCTTATTTCTTATTCTATACTGTTAACGGATCAAAAAAATACCCCACGCGCGCGCTGTGGCAAAAAAAGATATCGATTAAAAAACCCAGCCTGTGCGTGACCCAACGAATTGATCTGTCGTTTAAAATAATGGAGATATAAATATGAACATGTTTTGCTAGTTTCAATCAGGATGACTTAATGTAATATGTTGATTGTATTATCTCTATATTTTTACATGTATAGTACTGTTAAAAATATGCTATGTTCTAAATATTCTCTTTAATTTTCTTTATTTCTTTATTATGTTAACACACAAAAATATTCCTCACGCTCGAGTTTAGTTTGTAGAAAGTATTGCACCATCAGTTGAAATCCAGGCTGAGTAAATGTGATTGAACAAAAACACTTGTCTAACATCAAGGGGTGAAACACGGATAAGTGTTAGTCTTTTTTCCTAGTACATAATCGGTTAAGTCTTATCAAAAAAATATACAAACATGTCCGGATTTACCATAAAACAGATAAAAATAACAATTTAGTATCTGAGTTAACATCTCAACAGATAAAAATAACAAGTGACGATCTGCGTTAACAAACAAATATTAACAGTTAGACTAATCTGAAACAGCCTTTAGCAACACTGGCTAGTGCACAGACATATCTTTTAAATAGAAAACAGATATTTTTAAAGATATTTATGGTATCCTAACGAAAACACTTATATTTTGAAACAGATTTTTAGCAACACCGACTAGTGCACAGACATATCTTTTAAATAGAAAACAGATATTTAATACAACACACGAATACACAATCAACTAAAACCTTTTTATAATTTTATTAAATAGAGATATTTTTAACAGCCTAACACAGAGCATGCTTAATTTTATAATGTTATTAAATAGAGATATTTTTTTACAGACTAACACGGAGTACCGAATACACAAACAACTAAAACTTTTTATAATGTTATTAAATAGAGATATTTTAACATCCTAACACAAAATACGAATTCACAGACATATGTCTTTTAAATACAGAAAATGATAGAAATATATTTAACAAACGAATACATACTATCAGGTATTGATATGACAAAACAAGTGGTTCTTTTTTCAGAAGGCATGTTTTTCAGAGATGTGTCCGCTTCAGGTTCTGATAAATTAATGAGATGTCTAGAGACAATATCCCTCATTATATTACAAAAAAGTGAGCGTGCGTGTTTCAGGGTTCAACGACCCTAATGTTTACACACCTGTTTACGCCCGTGTACAGTTTGTTGTAAATTATCACGTACCAATAACGGGACATGGTTAAGAAATAACTCAACAATGTTTACTCAGTGCAGGTGTTCTGAAACAGCTTGTTTCACATTGTAATAAAATACTCAGACAAACAATACGGTTGGTCTAAATGTCTGATTTGGACACGTACGAGTATTGATCCACAGCGAAAACCGCTAGTAATTATTTACCTAGGCACAGCTGTGAATAACTTGAATTACCCTGTGGAGCTTCCACATTAGCGAACATTTATTTGTGACACGGGCAGATGTGTTGCCGAGAACGAAAAGGCATTAGACTGTTATGAATAACGGTTTATAAAAAAATATCTAAGTATTTTGAAATAAACAAGAAAAAGTGAGAAACACAGACAAGTTGAGAGAGAGAGAGAGAGAGAAAGAGAGAGAGAGAGAGAGAGAGAGAGAGAGAGAGAGAGAAAGGCATATGATTTTTCTTTCCGAGTACGTTTTAACAAATGTTTTACAAATATAATATATTCTTTAGACTTTTACGTAGCGAAAGACACACATGAGAAACACGGATAAGTGTTAGTCTTTTTTCCTAGTACATAATCGGTTAAGTCTTATCAAAAAATATACACGTTAAAATGTTATGTCCGGATTTAACATAAAACAGATAAAAATAACAATTTAGTATCTGAGTTAACATCTTAACAGATAAAAATAACAATTTAGTATCTGAGTTAACATCTTAACAGATACGGAAAACATACACTTTTAAACATATTTCAGGGATTGTCATGTTCTTGACCGCACAGTGATTCTCACGTTTTTTTATTCTCAATACATGTTGGTATCAGGGGTTCTCACATTTTTTTTATATTCTCACAATGTTTTACACAGTGATTCTCAATACATGGTGGAAACAGTGATTCTCACATTTTGTTACACCAAAGGTTCTCACTTTTTTTAGACGAATCTTACGTTCTTGAAAAGGGATTATCACAATGTTTGCACGTTGTGTCTTTTGATATAAAATAACTGGTTGTAAGTGTGAACTATCATTCTTAACAATGGACACACATTGGGCCATCCCTTTACCTGTTTAATTTCAGGGCCAACTGGCTCTGGAAAGACTGTTTTTGTCCAGCGTTTCCTAACACATATTCGAGATATGGTAACAGCTATCCCTGATTATATTATATATTGTTACAGCGAGTGGCAACCTCTATACAATTCAATGACTGGAGTTCAGTTTATTGAAGGACTGCCCGATATTGAGCAGTGGACAGGTGATAAGAGACGGTTGGTAATTATCGATGACCTCATGAACGAAACAGATGAACGTGTAACTAAATTATTCACAAAAAAGTCTCATCATAAAAATGTAAGCGTATTTTATCTCGTGCAAAATTTATTTGGCAAGAACAAAGAACACAGAACCATTAGTTTGAATTCTCATTACATAGTACTTTTCAAACATCCACGCGATGGATCTCAGATTGTTAATCTAGCCAAACAGATGTACCCAGGTCAAACTGCCTATGTCCAAGCGAGTTTTAAAGACGCAACATCGCTTCCACATGGTTATTTGCTAATCGATCTTCGTCAAGACACACCAGAAAATTTAAGGCTTCGTTCGCGCATCTTCCCAGACGAGCAGCAAATTGTTTACGTACCCAAGTAACGAGATGGGAGAAAAAGTAAAAAGACATGCTGAGATGTTAAAATTTCTACGTACAGCCAAACCACCAGTCATCAAGGCTGTTATGAAAACAGCATCCCCCGAGCTGGTAGTAACACTCTGTGAATGTTGTCACAACGTTTTAAAAGGTAACGTTACACTGACACCCCCTCAGAAGAGACGTATGCGTCGTTACAAAAACATCCTGCGAGCGCTTACCAAGAAGAAATTGTCGCTCAAAAGACGAAAACAATTTTTACAATCTGGAGGTTTTTTAACTGCTCTCCTTGGCCCAATACTAACTGTACTAAAAGGGCTCTTTTAGATGGCTAAAAAAATGATTTTGATGGATCCTCGTTTGTTAGAAAAACCTTATAGACCACCCGATGCTCTAAGAGATAACTTGGGAGAATTGGACAGTCAAATGCAACTAGTCTTGGATCGACAAGATTTGCCACTCGGAGACAAGGCTAGACTTTATCAACAAACATTACAGCGTTATTTGACTCGACTAGAACAGTACAGACACGTACCTCTAGGCCTCGTGGATATTAAACAACCACCACCATTACAAACCAACGAACAACCTACTGTACTTAAAGAGGAGGTCGTGGACAAAACGCCTCAGTCCCCACCCGTCACACCCACTAATCGAAAAAAGGTGGTGAGCAGTAAATTGCGAGAATCATCGTCGTATTCGCTCAGAAGAAGGAAAAAGACACCAAAGTGGGAACCATGGCCAAAGAAGTGAATAAGATTTTAAAACAACATTACTACGACCCAAAACGCCCTGGCTCGTATGGCGGAATTGCACCCTTACAACGTAGCACCAAACTTAGTCGTAAAAAAATTGAAGAGTGGTTAGGTCATCAGGACACCTACACCCTACACAAGCCGGTGCGCAGAAAATTTAAACGACGTACGACCGTTGCAGGTGGTATCGACCAACAGTTCCATGCTGATTTAATTGACTTGCGTGGTTTAAAGAAATTCAACGATGGGTATTCCTATCTAGTAACGTGTATTGACGTGTTTAGTAAATTCGCTTGGGCTGTTCCGTTGAAAAACAAGACTGGGACAGCGTTAGTAGCAGCGGTAAAGACAATTTTTAACAGTCGCAAACCGCTAAATTTTCAAACAGACAAAGGCAGTGAGTTTGTCAACAAAACATTCTTAAAGTTTCTTAAAGATGCGAAAGTCCATTTCTTCACTACGGAGAATGAGGATACCAAAGCAGCTATTGTCGAGAAGTTTAATCGAACCCTCAAAGAAAAAACGTGGCGTTACTTTACCAAAACCAACAGTCTTCGCTACGTCGACGTGATACACCAACTGGTCCACAACTACAATTATTCGTATCATCGGAGTATTAAGATGGCACCGGTGGAAGTTACCCCGAACAATCAAGAAGAAGTGTGGCGTACTTTGTACTCGACCCCTGACGTCATCGGTAGAAAAGTCTATTTTAAACCCGGTGATCGCGTGCGGATCGCTCAAGCCAGACAAACATTTAAAAAGGGTTATACGCCGGCGTGGACAGAAGAGTTGTTTACGGTCAGTCGACTAAACCAAACAAGACCGGTCACGTACGTCCTTAAAGATGATTCGGGTGAGGAATTGAAAGGTTCTTTTTATCAGAAAGAACTGCAACGAGTCGGAGACAAGATAGTTTATCGAATCGAGTCCATTTTGGAGGAACGCCGAAGTGTCAGGGGTGTAAAAGAATATTTAGTCAAATGGTTCGGATATAACTCGTCATTCAACAGCTGGATTTCGTCCAAACAGCTAGCGAGATATCGAGACTGATGGATATTGAAGAAGACGTGAGCACCCCAGTTTTGCGGCCACCCCCTCCCAAGACCGCGAGAACCTCGTTCTGGCCTTTTTTTTGGGAAACTAGTCCCGCGACTAGAGATCGTTTTCATCTGTCAGATGATCGTTATATATGTCGTCATCGGTGTCTCGTTATTCAATCTGAGTCGGAGCAACGCAGAGGGACCAGACGACAAGTTTTGGATCGCTTTAATGAGCAGTTGTCTGGGTTACATGTTACCTAACCCTAAGATAGGATGAGTTTTTACGTGAATTTACCCAGCAATGCCTCGATGAAAATATACCCAAACAATAACGCCGGTCACTTTTTCGTCAAATTGCCACAGACTATAGACTTGAGTTCGCGTTACGAGGTTGGTTTGGTTGAGATTCAATTTCCCAAAAGTTATTTTAACGTGTTAGAGGATGATGTATGGATACATTACTTTCCCAACAAAGAAGATGAGTCTATGGTACTCACGTTGCCCGCTGGTCTATACACGTCACCCGACACGCTGATCGACGAGTTGAATCGTTTGCTTTTAGCCACGGATGTGGATGAAAAAGCCCGAGTTAGATTCCATTTTAACAATAATAAGGCCACCTTGAATCTGTATGATCCGGAGGTTGAAGTTAGAATTAGCGAGACGTTGAAACACATGTTAGGTTTTCCTGCCTCGCTCGCCACAGACATCGACCCAATACTACGAGGCGAGACTGAAGTACAAATGGATAGCGACATGAAAAATGTATACGTGTACTGCGATCTCGTAGCGGCGAGACCGGTTGGAGATGCCTCTGTCCCTTTGTTACGGATTGTTCCTATTTTGGATAGGACTAATGCTTCTGTTTTCAGGATTTACGACAAACCACACTACGTACCCCTGAACCGTTTTTCGTTTGACGCGGTGGAAATCCTTTTAACTAACGATCAGGGTAAGACTATCCCATTCACTAGCGGAGCTTCGGTGTTGACACTACACTTCCGAACTCACAGGCGGTTTGATTTTGACTAGAAACAAAATGGTCAGACACGTACCCATCCGACGAAACCCCAAGATGTATGAGGAGTTTTACTGCAACCAAGCCGGCCACGGGATGCCAGTGTTTATCGGAGGCAGAAGTCAAAGATGCCATGGTTTGGGTAGTTTTTTCGGCGGGCTCGGTCGTATGGTTCTCCCGTGGTTAAAAACTGGAGGCAAAGCTTTACTCAGAGAAGGGCTTGGGACCGGTCTACAGGTCGCGAGCGATGCGTTAGCCGGTAGAAATGTTGGCGAGGCATTTCGCGAACGAGCCAAGGAGTCGGGTCAACGTTTATTACCGGGAGCGGTTGAACACCTCACCACTAACCAATCGGGTAGCGGGCTTAGAAGAAAAAGAAAAACGAGAGCTGCCCCACCTGGCGAGCCGAAACGCATAAAACGCACTAACCGAGCTCGGCCTTCTCATTCTCACCAGAAGAAGCGACGGTACTCTGATATATTTAAATGATGGCGCTTATTCACCCCAACTCGTGCGAGTGTCTTCACAGTGGTCTAGATTTGTTTAGCGTACCACCAACGCAGACAGCCGTAGAAGAGGGACAATTTGTGGAGATACATCCGTTGGCCGCCTTAGCCCCCGGAGCCCCGGTGGAATTTGTAATTTCGGGAAACGGTGAAGAATATCTAGATTTGTTCAATACTTTTCTACACGTGCGCGCCAAAGTTACGTTAGCTAATGGCGGCGCATTACCCGCTGACGCAGAGGTGGCCCCGATCAACTATTACCTGCACAGTTTATTCTCCCAAGTCGACGTTTCACTGAACGATACGCTGATTACACCCAGCGAGAACTCCTACCCTTATAGAGCTTACCTGGAAGCTACGTTGAATTACGGGGAGGAACCCAAACGAGGCCATCTGACATCGGCTCTGTTTTACAAAGACACGCCACATTTTATTACGGACACAATTGGTGATAATAACAACGGGTTAAGACTGCGTCGACATATAGCGGCTGGTTCTCAGGAGATTGATATGATGGGTCGTTTACATTCAGATATCTTTGCTCAAGATCGTTACCTGTTAAATGGTGTGACAGTTAAAGTAAAACTCACCCCGTCTAAAGATGCCTTCAACGTGCTGGGACACGACCCCACCGCTGGATATAAATCTATTATAACTTATGCGGCCTTGGTTGTCCGGAAAGCTAAATTAAATCCCGCCGTCTCTCTAGCCCACGAGAAAGCCTTGGTGCGAGGTAATGCCAAATACCCCTTGAAACGAGTTGTGCTAAAAACTTTCTCTATCCCTAGAGGTATGCTATCGCACATGCAGGATAATCTGTTTCTCAGTCAAACACCTACACGGATCGTGATTGGACTAGTCACTTCGTCCGCTTTTAACGGGTCGTACACGGCTAATCCGTTCAATTTCGCTACCTTTGGTCTGATATATTTGAATGTCAGCGCGGACGGCAGAACAGTCAGCGGCAAGCCTTTGTCCATGGATTATGAACACAACCAGTACGTGAGAGCCTTCTTCGCGACGAATCTAGCTATGGGACTGGTTGGTAAAGACGCCGGCAACGACCTCGAGTATAGACATTTTAAGCACGGTTACGCCTTATACGCCTTTGACCTCACCCCCAGTCTACTAGACGGTGACCAGTTTGAGATGGCCAAGTCGGGCCCAGTCTCAGTAGAACTTAAATTCGCCGAGGTCACACCCGAACCATTACAGGTTCTCGTCTACGCCGAGCAAGACTCGATCTTGGAGATCTCGAAATCACGCCAAGTTTTGACAGACTACACCACTTAGACAATGAATACAGACGAGATACGCACCATCCTCCTGTCAGACATATTTGTTAAATGAACTGGGCTCGTTAAAGTGTTAGCTCGTGACCAATTACCTCTACGCATCGATCCGACCAAGACGGCTGCTTTCGTCATCAACACTGACCCTAGCTATTGCCCGGGTGACCACTGGGTCGCCCTATATTATAACGGACTTGGTACTTTTGAGTATTTTGATTCTTTTGGACTACCACCTACACACTCGGACTTGATTAATTTTATAGCCAGAAACTCTACGCGACCTGTTAACTACAACGCCAGACATTTACAAGATGTAGTTAACAACGTTTGTGGGCTCTACGCCATTTATTTCATCTTGATCAAAACACGAGGTGGTACTATGCAGCGGGTCCTACTACCCTTTTCGGCTGGACAACACGCCAACGATCGATAAATTACGCGCTTAGTCAGACCCTGGCTAGCGAAACTCAACCCCACTTTCATAAACAAGGGACGAAATCAATAGACAGGTGTGTGTATTTTTTGGTATCGGGTTTCTCCCCAATACGGCCATGTGTCATTGTTCCCTTGCAATACATCGACGAATCACGACCTGGCTAACACACGCTCGATGTTCGACGAATCAAATCCTAGCTAGGGCACGCCTAAAAAAACCAGATTGAACTGGTATTCCTGCATATAAACGGAAGACACTTTATTCAAGCGTTGATAACGACAGATACACCTCGTTGAAAATGACTGCTCCCACCAACTGGGTCTACATCAAGAGAAGTGATGACATGCTTAAACCTTTGGCTAGTGGTCTGAAGGCTGCGTCTGTAAGTGTTTACCGAGGCCAACCTTTACTTCACGTGCGAAAATATTTTGGTGAATCCTACCTCAAATTTCCTACCAAACACGGCATTACTTTAACTCGATCCGAGTTTGACCATTTATTGACATTACAGAGCGAAATCCTCGCCGAATTTGACCGATTACAGCCACCAAGCACGGCTACCTATCCTACTACTGGCACCACGTTTGACCAGTACATCAACTCCAGCTGTTACCAACCAACAGAACCGAGTTTGTTTCCTACCACAGACCTGGCCGATGTCACCAATCTACCCCCGAAGAAACCTACCACCTTCACTAACCTGTTTGACGAATACATGAAGTCTAGCTGTCCAGTATCCCCAGACCCGGGTTGGTTTCCTACGACCACCACCACAGACCTGGCCGATGTCCCTAATCTACCACAGAAGAAGAAGAAACCTACCAAGCGATTGAGAGTTGCCCTTTAGTATTTGACAAAATAAAAACTATATTAACTAAAATTCTTTTTTGTTACCTATATCGTCTGTTGTATTTCGTCTAACTGTTTGTATAACTGTTGTAAAATAACTGTTCGTCTAACTGTTGTAAAATATATCTCCCTATTATATGTATATATCGTCTAACTATCGTCTTCCTATTGTCTAAAAGTCTAAATATATATCGTCTTCTTGTTATCTCAGGTCCGCCATCTTGCCCCATATACCCTCTTCTTGTTATCTCAAGTCCGCCATCTTCCTATACCCCTCTTCTTGTTATCTCAAGTCCGCCATCTTGCGCCTCCTTAATGCGCTTATATAAAAGTCACGCGCCACCTGGCGTTTTTGCTATATAAAAGTCACGCGCCACCTGCCGCGCCACCTGCGCGTCACCTGCGCGCCACCTGAATACTAACCGTTTCCCACATTCGCTACTACTCGCATGTAAACAGGAAAGATGCGCGTGGCTTTAAAATATGAGTCAGACAGACAGCGAAGTTCGTTGTTTTTTGCGAAGCAAAATTAAAACACTAAAAGGGGAAGCGAAGGTGTTCGGATTTTTGAGGCTATATTTACATTTCCACTTCACACTCACGGAATAACCAAAAGCAGAGGTAACCCCAAACTCCGAATGTAGCAGTGAGTGATGATTACATCAACCTGTGCATAGTTGTATATTATCATTTTGTGAACGTAAGTAAACTTAATAGGTTTCGTGAGGCACAAGCCACTGCCGCTGTCCAGTTACAAATTTGTCATTAAATTGACTGGCATGCTGGTGATTTTTAATTACATGCCCTGAGTGATACGATAACCACTAACGGATAGTAAAAAAATCTGAGAAAACAAACGGCTGACGGGCAGCGGGAAAGGCGATTGATTAACATCAGGAAAACAAAGAATTAGCAGCAGAATTAGTCTTTTTATTCCTCGTGGTACCAGCACAAGATGACCCGACTATTTGTGGTACGACTGGAAGAGACCATTTGATGTAATACTATTCTGTTGCTCAAAGCTTGTAACTGACACTTGAAACCTACATTCCACGGGTTGTGAAGATTCTTGCCTTGACCAGTAACCGTTACTTCCTTACTGATCTGAATTTTACTGCTTGAGCGAGCTAATATTATATCTCTCCACAAAAAGCGGCGGCAACGATAAAGAGTTAACGTGCTCAGACCCATTCAGCATTGTTCTCGATTTCTTAAATATCTTGTGGATACTCCCTCGAGGTAGAATCATCATCATCCTTCTATCTGCATTTCTGTCAAGAGTAATCTTGTGCGAAGGTAGACAGCGATGAAGACCCACATTAATTACTCTAGGTTTTGGCCACTGTTGGACCACTACTGCAAAGCAAGGGGAGGCAACCCGTGACAGGAACAACCGCAACGGAATTTGGAATTTAGCATCATAATTTATATACAAAATAATGGGTGCTTTCACAATTGCCTCAAGATTGTAGCATGGATGAAATTGAAAGTTGCAACCAAGATGGAGTGGGTTCAATTCCCAGAGCAAACGGGAAAGACAACAGGAGGCAGACAATTGGAAGTCATGACCCAAGTGTCCCCTCCCCCCTTTTTTCAGAATGTCAAGAAGATATATGACCCAAACCTTGTCCGACGGGAGAGACCATTTCTGATGATCAGAGTGCCTCCTGTTGTTTCGCTCTGTCCAGAGTTTTCCTATCAGATAAAAATTGTGTATGAAGAGTTACCCACTTCACTTGAACATGTTGTGAGCTGAGAAAGGCTGAAGTATACATTAACACATAAAAGATGGAATTAATAAGCGATAGATGACGAAAAAGAGAGAAAGATAATGGATAGTTTGACGGCGTGGCATGAAAAGTTAACAACAGAACTGATAAAAACCACACTGGGATCAGGAGTTGTGAAACGACATGGTTACCTACTCCAGCTGATATATTACTTGAAGAAGAAGAAGAAGAAGAAGAAGAAGAAGAAGAAGAAGAAGAAGAAGAAGAAGAAGAAGAAGACATGTTATAAAACTAATGTAAACAAGATAATAAATGAACAAAGAAAACAATGAACTAAGGGGTGATTGAAAAGTCGCTTCTTTAAAAAAAAAAAAAATCAAATTTCTCCGCTACTTTCAAATTAATTTATACGAAATAAACGTCAAATTAAAGATTATTCACTGCCGTTTTATAATGTATAATGCTGAGTTATATTTACGTTAGCATGAGATCCAGTCTATTCAACTCAACATTTCATAGCGGATAGCTATTTTTACTGTATCTTGTAAGTCAGTTTATTGATCATTTTAGATTTATTTTATTTTGTTTATTTAAAAAAAAAAAAGGTAAAGCTTTTTCGGTAAACGTCAGGTATTGTTCTTTGTTGTGATATTTGTTTCGTGTATATAAAATAGATACAAGTGAAGATGTGAAAATTTAAAAATTGGGAGTGATTTTTCAATTACCCAGAAGAAGACAATCTAGGTTAAGATCAGAGCACAGATCAAGATGTAATGTCGACACCCGAGGAGAGATGAACAAAGAAAATATCAGAGCCCTAAGGAATATAACTTATTTAATGGTCTGATAATCTCATCGCCCACATGAGTGCTGCCGAAGTAGCAGGGCGGGTTGTCTGAGAGCTACTGATTCTTGTAGCTACAGAAATTGAGTATGGGAAGAACATTAGCAGTTATAATGGCAGAGTGGTAAGAGCGCTGGTCTCCCGTGGCAAAGGTGCTGGGTTGGAATCACAGTTCCGACTCCCTCTAGCCTACCCAGCTGTGAATGGGTACCTGACTCTGCTCCTTCAGTTAGGGACAGAAAAGGCAGCGAGGAAGGGAACTGGTCACCCCACCTCTTAATGCTGGACCTAGTATGGTGAAGTCTCTAACACTTCACTCCCCTATGGCAGTATCAGCTATGGAACTACATTTGTCAGTGAATATACGATATCATAGTTTCACTACAAATATCTGAAAGCAGTGTAAAATGTCACGGAACAAATATTAAAATTTTCACACAATTATATATGTGGGTGTATTAATTTTTCACTCTTTGTCGGGATTGTGACGCGTGCTACCTAGTGGTCCACGACGTGTGGCCAGAGGTTTAGGGTAAAAAATAGTTTAGAAAGGTGGAGAACTTTTATTTAAGATTTACTCTTGGCGGTAGAATGGAACGAATGATAGTAATTCTATGTAGGAAATACTGGTAGACAAGGAAATTGACTGCAAAAAAAAAAAAAAAAAACTAACAAAAGAAACAGTAAAAGGAAAAAACGGAGATATATCTGCTTCTGCAATTATCTTTGCCGATCTTCTCCAGTTTTATTATATTTTATCGATAAAGACCGCATGCTCAACGATGAGTGCTCCCAGCTGATGAAATATTTTCGGCAATAGATATAAGTGAGAACACAGTTTAGTGTGTGTACTTAAACAAAAAGTAATAAACTCCAACTCCGGGACATATCCGCTCCTTAGTACTGCTTCATTTAAAAAAAATTTGATGAGGCGGTATGTATAAATTTGAGTCAATAGTTTTCACTTAGCAGTTCCTGTTTTTGTTTTTATCTCTGAGTTGAGTTGCAGGTGAAGACTTGCTTTCGGGTAAACGAAGTATCGGTGGATCATAGACGTAACTGACTTGTATCACACATTAGTTAGTCGAGTAACACCTTGGAACACGTGTTCTTGTCAGTATGTCTCTCAACAAGTTTGTCTTCTGGACAGCAGACTACGTGTTCCTGAAAAGTCTTTCAGCAATGTCCTCAAGAAACTAGAGAGAGACAAACGATCTCCTGTAATTATTTGTCTCCCTGATGTGAAATCCACTAAGCTTTGTCCCCACCTCTTTCTCTTTTCTCTCAGCATATCCAAATACCAAAGTCAAGCGTCGACTGTCGTGTATAGTCATTAAACAAACAGACTTCAGGTCGAGTAACTATGTCAAAAGAAATCGAGTAAGAGAGATCAGACCGCACAATATAGCGTGAAGGTGCTTGCAAGGCCCAGAAATAAAGGGGAATCAAATATAATGTACAAATATTCCATCAGACTGAATAAAGTTTGACATATATATATACTCAAGACCAAAAGAAACGCACATATTAATTGTTCTGATTTTCAAACAAATAAAATAAAAAATCAAGTTTAAATCGTCTTTAAACACAACTTTAGCAATACAAGACGATACTGCACGTAGACAATTTGTGCTGCGGTGAGTTGTTTACGGCGTAGATGAGCAAACGCGCAGAATAAAAATTCATTACAGTTCGTGCATTTCATGATTTTTCATGCACGACTTTTGGTTGTCTGTTGTTCACCCAATTCTCTATAAAATGCGCGTAGAACCCATACAAATTTCACACAGCAAAACGAAGCCTAGACTGAATATTGACGAGCATAATCAAGCAGTGGGAATGCTCAGAGGTGGAGCATCAGTTAGAGAGGTGTCCCAGACATTTCAAGTTCACCATACCTCGATTTATCGTCTATTGCATCGAAACCAAACAACAGGGACCATCGCCGACCGACCCCGGTCTGGCACTCCACGCGTTACGACATACAGGCAAGACAGGGCCATTCGGCGCACTCATGAGCGAGACCGCTTCATGCCTGCTGTAGCCAATGCCAGAATAACCATTGGAACTCGTGGCAACGCCATCAGTGGTCAAACCGTGCGCAGGAGGTTAAGGGAAGCTCAGCTCATATGCCAAAGACCCTACACCGGACAGATCCTTACAGCTCAACACCGGCAGGCACGATTGGACTGGGCTCTCAACCGTGGCTATCTAGGGCGTCAAAGTTGGCGAGACGTGGTCTTTTCCGACGAAAGTCGGTTCTGCATCCACCACAACGACGGCCGAATTCGAATTTACAGACGACCAGGAGAACGATTCGAAGACAACTGTGTCATTGAACGAGATCGCTATGGTGGTCCATCTGTGATGGTATGGGCTGCCATCAATTACAGATTCAGGTCCAGACTCATCTTTATCGACGGCACCTTAACTGCCCAGCGGTATGTGGATGAAGTACTCAGACCCCACCTGCTTCCGCTGTTGGCAGCAAACGGAGGCGCCGCCAGAATGGTGTTTCAACAGGACAATGCAAGGCCACACTCCGCTCGTGTTACTCAGGGATTTTTGCAGCAGAATGGAGTTCGAGTTATGCAGTGGCCTGCCGTTTCACCTGACCTAAACTGTATCGAACATCTTTGGGACGTGTTGGGACGACATGTGCAACGACAGGTCCCTCACAATCAACGGCAGCTGAGAGACGCTCTACAGAGAACTTGGAATGCCATCCCGATGGAAACCATTCAACACTTGGTGAGGTCGATGCCTAATCGTCTTCAAGAATGTGCCAGAGCTATGGGGGGACACACTTGATATTAAGACATTCACGATGTGGTTTGCATTGATAAAAAAGTTAAACCTCTACACCTCACGGTAGAAGGGGAACGGCTAAGTAAGATAAAAAGTTAATAGGGGAAGGGGGAGAAAACGAGAAGGGCTGAAAGAAAAGAGAGAGAGAGGGAGAGAGAGAGAGAGAGAGAGAGAGAGAGAGAGAGAGAGAGAGAGAGAGAGAGAGAGAGAGAGAGAGAGAGAGAGAGAGAGAGAGAGAGAGAGAGAGAGAGAGAGAGTGTGTTGCAATCAGGATAAAGCTAGCATGGCTGACCACCATCGATTTCGGTTAAATTACATGAAGAGTGTGCTTACGTACACAATGAATAAATGATACACATCTCGATCTTAACGTGCAAAAATGTTTCCTTTTCTTGAGTTCTATGTTGATCAGCCAAGAGTAAGAACAATTGTTTCACACTTATTTCCTTCAGGGGAAGCAATGTTTCTTGTATTAGGGGAAACCATTTAAATGTAAATTAATTATACATATTTTGCTACAGTTTGCTTTTTATAACTGTTAATCTTTTTTTTGTTTAATACGAACAAAGTGTTTAAGCCGTTAAATATTTACACAAATTCTAGGTTAATATTTCTTGTTTTGATAAATATTTAAGTATTTTTGTTTAATTATAAATAATGTTCACAATGACTAGTTCAAAGTAATGCATATTTAAATTTTGTAAATTGTGCACTGTTGTACGCGAGTTAAATAACATTATTTAATCATTTGACCGGCACGCAGTACTGCGTCGAATAAACATAACTGGTATTGGTCGAAATAATTTTAAACAATATTATCCAGCATGGCACTGTACATATGTAGCAGAAGTAAATTATGCGAAAAAAGAATACTCTATATAGCGTTTCCTCGTACAGTGCAGTCATGCTATCAATAAATCTTTCAATCAATACGTTTAAACTCTCAAAGGAGCATAGGCTTTCTACAAGCACATGCTAAGTCCTCTTGTCTCCCGCCATCAGCTCAAGGTCTTTCCATGTTTTGCTCAAAATTGTCCCCGTTTCTCTTCGATCTGTCTCTACTTCTGTCTCCACGATTTCTCCGTCTGCTCCTACTTGTCTTCTCCACGTGTTCTCCAGTCTGTGTCTACGTCTCTTCTCCACGTGTTCTCCAGGCTGCCTCTACTTCTCTTCTCCACGAGTTCTTGCGTCTGCTTCTCTTGTCCGAGTGTTCTTCAGTCTGTGTCATTTCTCTTAACCTAGGAATTCCAGAACTTAGACTGCCAGAAAATGCTGTCAACAGATTTACTCACCGGTTCCATGTTGGTGACTGTGTCGAACAATTTTTTATTTACTTTGTCGTTCCTTGTCTACCGTCAGGTGTTGTCGTCAGTTGATATTGATGCAACTACAATAGTAGTTGTGGCTGTAGATGGCCTATGGAATGTTATCATGAATTCTCCAGAAATTGGCTCGAAATAAAGAGACCTGTTCAAGATAATGACAAGAAGAAGAAAATGCGAATGCTGTCCATTAGATAACGTTTTCTAGTAAATTGGTCAAGCACATGTAGGTATCTGACTCTATAGATGATGATGATGAATTATGTGCAGAGAACCTAACGCTACCTCCCTAGGTCTCACACGGTCAATCTTCTGGCTCTAGTGTATGGTGTACCTAGTGTCTAGGGGAGAAATGAATGATGGTACACAACAATCAAACACTTTAAGTTTCTATTAAAGAAGTTAATAACTAGCAGTTAAGTTTTTCTTTGAACAAATATTTACAATTTATTTTGCCTGTCCATTCATAGCTTGTGGACAGGTCTTTGAAAATAAGGACAAGATAGTTTACAAAATAGAACAATTAAAAATGTTGGGACAATCTGCCCAATAACTAAAAGTTATTATTTAGTTATAAATGTCCTTCCTGTATGAAATATTAAATTAGTTCACTTTAGTTATCTAATTTATAAATGTCCTTCCTGGATGAAATATTACAGAGTTCACTTTAGTTATCTACCGGGAGAGTCACTGTATATGAGGGCTGTAGTTCATCCTACCCCCATAATATTCCTGTGTAATATTTTGAAACACAAGAAAATGTCAGAGATGCCCCAGATGTTTTACTCTTCACCTGGGAGTCCTTGTTGTAAGATAATTCAATGGGTAGGACCAGAAATTTCAAGTTCAACACTCGCCAAAGCTCCTACTGGATATTCCACAGCATATAAGTCTGGTTGGAGACTGGTTGGCGTTTATAAGCACTCAGCAGGTTTCCTGTCACCAGCCGGCAACAGGAACATAGACCCTCTGCAACAAAAGGACACCCTGGCCTTTTATCTCTGATCATTTATTCTAACACTTAATTTCCTACGTGGGTATGGGGTCAGCCTCGCGTGCCTTACAAATGCACTCGCCCCGAATTGTACAGGACTCCCACCTGGTTGTGACCACACCTCAAGTCCTTATAGTAGTTACGCCACTGTACGTTCACATACTTTTCCTCCAAACAATAATGTGGAGTAACCACCTTTTCTTGTGATATGATCTTCTCTTCTTTTCTTTTCCCTTATATTTGCTTCAGGCATGTAAACAGTGTTCATTAACACAGAGGCTTTCTAAACTATTTTAATACAATAATATGTCAACATAATTATAACAACATACATCAGTCAGATACCGTTTAATGTGTGGACTCAACAATGTCTGCTTCCGACATGTCCTTCACTTTTTCCCCAATAGCAGTATCTAACTTTTGTAGTTGGACCAAACATATTAAATTTCATAAAATATCCTTACCACAATCAAGAAATATATAAACAAATGACGCTGATTTGGTGAAGAAATGGCCTCAGCTTCCTCCGAACTGCACAGACTGTGAATTTATTCTTTATTTAAGTTTAAAATTAACACAGCTGTTTTTCAGCGTATCTGTATACAAATATTAGTTCAACTGGCAATGAATAGTCAAAGCCTTTTGCTAATATCTACCAGCCTAGCCAATCGTAACGTTCTACTACTTGAATTCAAATGCAGTTTGAATGAAAAACCCAAAACAATTGTGAATAACTGGTGGTCGATTGGCCCGTCTGCTCTAGTCATGCCCAATACAAAAGATATCACGTTAGGATTACATTTCTCCTACCGTTCCCCTTTCCCATTCATACTCTGTTCACCCCAAGCGAATTTGAATGTACCTCCCTGTCTCTTTTTCCAGCTCGCGTCCCCCTAACGTTACCAAAAAAAAAACATGAGCAGGTACGCCAGTGTGTCTGGTCGTGTGTTCTTAGATATTAGTATTTCTTCAATAACTTCTCTAATACTGGGACTATCATATATTTTAAAGTACATTCTTACTCAGCCAACTTTACGTCATACTACCATATAATTCTTATGGGGAACTTCATAATGGTTTAAAATTTCCAATTTATGTCATCGTCCATCGTCAAATAAAATTTTACACACGTCCACCATCTTTCCTCTCCTTCATCTTGCGAGCATGTATTTTTCAAATAACTACTTGTTTTAGTTACATCAGAAATGCTACCACTAGGAGGAAATAAAATTGTTTGCGTGGTTATGCCTTGGCTGGCTTTTCCGCAGTGTGAATATATGCGTTGCAGACTGTGTCAGCGAAGCGGGGTGTAGACGGGGCGGGTTAATAATTTGCGTTACTAGTTAGCATTGTATCGTGTAATATTACCAAAAAATGTAAGGATTACTACGGATTTTGCTACAAAGTTGACAGAAAGTGTTACTTCAGATAGCTATATTGCGGCATGCTTCCGCCAATAGTTAATTGTAAGGCTAGACTACAAAGTGTAATCAGCAGATTGGGCAAAAGTTAAATATTAGTAGTGTTTGTCGAAAACGAAACTAAAGCGTGTCAGACTTTTTCCTTGAAATCGTTCTATAGGCTTAGCACTGTGCAAAAAGCAGCGCTGCTGGCTTCGAAGATGCCAACCGTCAGACACATGCGGGCTAATGTATTTATTATCGTTTTATGCCTAAATCGTACTGAATTGAGCGTTTATTCTCGCATATTTTGCTACAATGGGTATGCACAGGTATGTATAGAATGTCCAGTTTAGGTGTATGGTATGTTGTATGTGTTATCTCAAAGACGAGGACGTACTGATAACAACTATTGAAGTAATAAGAACTTTGACGATAAATAGTCCTTCAATCTTTTGGCAATCACTCTCTTGTGTTCACAACCGGTTGACAGTTCTCTCAGAAAAAGGACTGCTGTCTGATCTCTGAAAGGCACTGGCTAGACTAGAGCTCTTTACGAAATGATCTTGGTATGTAGACTTATCAACGAGTAGATTCATAACATATGCAGTGGACGTAGTTGAACTTGCTAGCTGTATGTGAGCATCAACTTGTAAATTTGGAATCTTGATTCATAAAATAGGCTTTGGAGTGAGTTGAACTTAATGTAAATATAAGAATCAACTCGTGAGCACTTGATTAAAATGAATACAATGCTGTGCGATCAACGTGTAAATCGTGGGCGAGAAATCTTCCGTTTTAGCTTAGGAAGTGAAGAATGTCCTATCTTGTGAATTCTGCTATTCTGTTGAACACCTTCTTTCCGGTTAGATACCAAATACATAAGGTGTAGACTCAGACTTCTGTTGGGCTGAAGACACGCACACGGTGGCATTGTAATTTTCACATCTAATATCAATGGTTGACTTTCTCTTATAATAATCTTCACTACTGATCTCTCTGTTCTTAATTTTCTGGTAATGGTTATGTATGACATGATGCGATGATCTAACAATGTAAATGAAGGGGAAGTATGAATTATGAATTACTTTCTATCATCCTAGATGAAAATATTCGATTTAATTAATCATTCACGAGAAGAATTAATTGAAAAACAATCGTTCGCACATTTAGCTATGAGGCTAAAATAAATAACTAAGAAAAAGTATTAATAACTTTGTGTAAGATTTACTAACCTCCTGTTCCCTCCGTAGATTCCTTAAGAACACTATAAACTTCACAGATATGAATTAATTATCCACATAGGAATTAACAAAGTTTATTCAAGCTAAGCTCTTGGGAAACTTTTTCTGCACACTGTCGTGCTAAGATAGGTTTTAAGTTATGTAAAGTCACGCCTGAGTATAGGAGATGGTGATGATACGTGAGAAGTAAGGTGTAAGAAATAGATTTTCACGAGTGAATAGTTAAGGAGAAGATCTGACTCTGGACTGAGGAGTTCTCTAGTCCAGCCTACCTGTACGACTATAATTTAGTATCAGACAATCTTGCACCCCTCCTTTTATATTGAGAAATATAAGTTTACTATACACGCACACACACACACACACACACAGCTATGTGAATACAAGACACACAAACGTGAAAAAAACTATGGTTACATTTGGGTATGGGTCTTACCAACACACAAAGTTTAGTTCTTTTGTTGTTTATTATCATTAAACTTTACAACATCCAATATCTAAAAGAATCAAATAAATCAAAATTACATATATAGAGAAATAACAGAATACCTATGCTCTCCCCTCCTTGAGAAGATAAGAACCCGAAAGTTAATAACCCCAAAGGTTAAAGGTTTAGTACTAGGTTACAGTATATAGACAGTAAAGAAAACAAAATTCTTAATACGTGCTACTCCGTAAAGTAAACAATTGTTAAAGCAAAATAACTAGTTTGGTAAAAGCTACCGTAATAAGAAAATATTCAATCTCTCTCTCTCTCTCTCTCTCTCTCTCTCTCTGTGTCATACGTGGCTACGCTCTCTCTCTCCTTACCTAATCTTGGTGATAGTTCCTGGAATGTACAGTTATTCTGAATATATTTATCGATATTGATAGTGTCAGGATTCAGTGCAAATTTGGCCCCAAGTCCAGCCTTGACAATAACGTTATAAGGTGGACGCCAAGTTTGGTGAGGTAATCCAGGATCGAAAGTGTCATCTCGAATAGTAAATGGTAGAAAAAATCGAGATCTAGTGTTCACAGCAAAGAATTGGAAAACAAATACTTCTGGTATTTGGACACAGCTAGTTGCTAAAATTGTTACTGATGATGGTACGTAATTGATTAGTAAATCCTATCGGCTGGCTCTGTGGTGAGTGCCGATTTTGAAACAGCACAACTTTCTGATTAAATCCAGTGCTGCGTCTGTCAAAAGTTAGATGTTGCTTTTATTGCATATACCACTCCCGTGGGCTGATAAATTGGAAAAATATATCTGGGAATTGATAGTCCAGTTAAACTTAATAGATAAATGTTTTATTTGTCTTTTAGCCAGTCCTGTTCACAACATGGACTTTGGACTCGTAAGCCACGAAGATGACGACATAAATCTCGTCAGTAACTGAAGACAATAATGAAGAAGAAAAAAACCGCTGGCTGCTCTGTCAGGTCTGCGAGAAATATACAAGACATTATGAAAAAGAAATGCAACTATTCTATATGTGCACGGACGGGGACGAGACGATCTGTGTTAATTTAGCATGAACGTGCGAACTAAAGAATTTGGGAAACTGTGTACCAGATAAGTCCTCTAAGCCGGCCACCGTTTTTCTCGTCGAACGCTGCTTGCCCGACATCAAAGGCACTACCGTCGATAACGGGGTTTCTTTCAAAATCGCTCGCGTCTCGAGATGAAATGTTACTCGGTTCAGAACTTTCTCTGTATCTGAAGATCAAAGGGTTAAGTGTTTATCTCCCGTGCGTCTGTCTGCTATCTTGATGATTGGCAGACCCGCTCGCGTGGGAAACGTAGGTAAACAAATCAGAGCTCGCTGCCTGTTATGCTGGCAGGTCACGGAAGTTGGTGATATGTCTGTTGTTTACATCTCAAGAAAAAGAGGCGTGGATAAAAGTATGAGTAATGCAGTCTGTCAAATATTTGACTTAGCGAACGAATCATAGAACTATGGCGTGTCACGGAAGACTGTCAGATACAGCAGGCTTTATTTCCATTGTACGTCACACACACGATATTGGAGACTTCGTACTGATCTCTGGCGAACTTTGCAGTATATTATATTTCTGGTTACCAATGTGTTCCGACAGTGGATGTGTGACGTATAACTCTGCCTACAAACCAATCGCTAGGCCTCCTAATTGTGGCTTTTGCATTTACACCTTTCGTGCGCCCTGTCAGCGAATGTCACTGGCCAAAACTGGGTGGGCGTTGCCTGTCCGTTTGCAGGACAAACAGGTATTAATGATTGGCCGGCTACTGTAAAAATTCCCCGCCTCCTCCTGTCACAGTCGTCTGTTTATTGTTGCTGCTTCGCGTGTCATTCCTGCGTGCGTGCTTTTTAGCCTGTCTAGTCATTATCCACTTTTCTGTATGTCACGAGCATCCTTTGTTGTCCGACGGCTGCACTTTGTTGTCCCTCGGCAGCGCCATTGTCCCGACTCGGGTTTGTTTGAACATGGGCGTAGACTCTATTGCCAAACCGGCGATCCCAAATTTAAACGATACTTAATGCGGCATGGATTGTGATGTTTACACGGGGAATTAGGTATCAAAGAATGTGTTCTATGTCCATGAGGTTTCCCATGATTATCATGAAGCCAGGTGTGTCCGCTAGGAGGTGACACGAATCAAAGGAGTGTAAAGTTAGATATAAGTCATGATGAAGAAAGATTACTTTAACTACGATGAAACCGAAAAATATGGGAGAAAATAAAATAAGAAAGATGTTGAAACAGATAGAGAGTGATAAAGATAGACCTACTACACGACAGGTGTAGAGGTTTGGAAGAGAGAGCACCATACTATCCTTTCGACTGTCTTCCTCCTGGCCTGGTTCAATTCTAGTCCTAGGTCCTCCAGAGATTGTCTAATGTTGTCCTCTCAGCGGATTCTGGGTCGTCCTGGAGATAGTCGCACAGTTTCAATTCCTCTATTCTACTTAAGCACTTATTTATAAAAGTCTGTAACTTCTTAATTGTTGTTTTTCGCAGATATAAAAATGTTTTATCAGAATCAGATACAGAAATAGATAGGGTGCACAGCATACAGGCCACATACAAATTATGTATATTACAAGCTCAGTATAAGAGAACAAGCGTTAATCTTCAGATTCCGTACGAGCCACACCAGATTGGAGTACCATCTATTCAACAAGCTAAAGATAGGAACTACCGATAAGTGTAACTTTGGCACTGATAAAATGACTGCTGAACATCTGCTTCAAAGTTGCCCAACATATGCGGAACAGAGACAGCACATATGACCGTCACCAGTACCAATCTTGGAAAAATTTATGTCGAGGTGTAAACAGCCAGAAGGGGACTACTGCTTTCTTTGAACATATTCAATTAGACTTCTGAGAGTGTAACAACAAGAAGTTGTTTTTGTTGTTCTCGGTGTTTCAAAGCCACATAGCAAAACCGGATTGACATTTTAGTTAAATGTTCAGATTTTCCCCCTTTTAAAAAAAATTATTTTGATTTTCATATATGTCCCAATGCAATGAATGTTTCGCTATAGCGTTCTTTAATTTTCAGGGCTTTTAAAACTGAAATCCTAAAAATAAAAATTGACAAAATTGTTTAGACGATGGCGTTCCTTCTTCTCCCGTCATTGTTTGGAGCGATATAATTGCTCGTCACTAAGAATATTCTATATTGTACTTAAATAATAAATGGCACATTAAACTGTTGTGCTGCCAGCATCCGCGGTAACTCCAGCTCCAACAGCATATATTAAAAATGCTGCAGTGTTACAATCGCATCTCTCTCCTTGCTCTGTCTGGAGCGCCAAGGACAAAGAAAACCTTAAAAAATTCGGCTCCATACTACGTAAGAGTGCTAAGGAGAAAGCAGAAATACTTTTGAACTCCAGTAGCGTAAATTAGTCGCCTACTAATGACAATTGTTGCTCCAACACAACAGGATTTCAATACGAGGTTTTGACGGGGCTGCCAACCGCGTCATCTAAAGATGATGTCACAGAGACCACTGATGTAAGAGCATGCATATGCTTGTGAAGGCTTCCTGTAAACAACGAGGCAATGTTGACGAAAAGAGCACACGAGTTAGGGCAGGCTCTCTAAGAACAACAACAGTGCTGCTGGGAAAGCAAAGGAGATGCAAGAAGAATCATCTCATCTCATCTCAACCCATAACCCGTCATGGGTCGTAGGGGTGCCATGGTGGAAGCATCAGCAGACAGGGTTCTCCACTGCTCTCTATCCCCCTTGTTGTTTACTATACTCTTCATATACCAAATATTATATACAATTATTTTATATACTAAAAGTTGAAAATAACCTATCAGAATCGTACCCCTATTTATGCTCTGTTGTAATGAATCCGTTGAGCGCTGTTTCGTTCAGCGCTACATTTTCTAAGATCGTTTCCTGAACGCTAAGCGAGGTATTAGTTCATCTTTTTTTTTCACTTGTTCGCTCCCTACGGAGTATGGAGCCGCCAGTGCAGATGATCTCTATGTAGGATGCTTGAACCGAAGCTTTCACGTGCTCTCGTAGCGCTGGATTCAATAGCTATTTGTTTTATATAATGAGATCGCCAGCCAAATGCGCAACGCTATGTTAGTGGTTTCTTACGAGGAAGCAGTATATATGATGTCACATACTGTCATTAATTTTGGGACAAATTTTTCTTAGAATGTCTTCTCTAGGAGATTCTTCGCACTTCTTGGAGAAATGACTGCTCTATTAAAATTGTTATACCATAAAAACATCTAGGCTACCCTGTTGAGATGTGGAGATTGCCTCACTGAACCACGGTCGTGTTTTGAAAGTCTAATTCTGTATCGCTTACATTTTGATATTCGGAAAAATGATGACCGGAATAACATAACAACCCGCCGGCCAAAATTTACAATCGCTGGCACATTACAGCCGACCTTCTCGTTAGTCCATACTTTAAAGGGATACAGTAAATGTCGGACGATTTTGCGGGATAATGAATAGAATATCTCTGACAGTAATAATAAAGAAGTAATTTCCCATATACAGAATAGTCTTATCCATCCGTCACGTTTGTCCATCTTTTCCTACCAATGTTACATTCGTTTTTCTTTCTGCGTTTCCGACCAGGAAACTAAATTGGGTGCTGTTGAAACAACGTGCAGTTTGTTCCCATTGTACTTCATGGTGCCAGATGTTTTTACTTAGAAATACTCCTGCTTCTGCTGGTTTTCGGTAACTAAATTTCTGGAAGATGATATATATAAATCGTCTAAAGTAGTCCTTGTTCTGGAATCCACAGGGAAAGAGGCAGAGGTAGACCAAAAAACACATGAAGAAGAGAACTGGAAACAGAGGTGAAAATGATGAGGAAAACATGGAAAGAACTTGAGCAGATGGCACAAGACAGGTAGACTTGACATGTGTTTGTTGAAGTCCTATGCTCCTTGGGGAGCTAATGGGTATTGATTGATTTGATTGATTGATTGTTATTTTGTTTGCCCAACATAACTAATTTACATTCGATGTTATTGTTTATTTTCAGCATGTGGTGGGTTTTGATGTTAAGAAGAATGGTGTGCGTATAGTTGTACTTGAGTGAGATCAACTGTGAAGGTCTCTGAGGTAAACAATGGACAACTGTGTTACAGAGTACCTTTCTTGTTACCACCCTACGATCTCACTCTAAGTTATATTCTTTATTGACTAGCGTGACTGAAAGCTACTTAAAGTGTCTAGGGTATTGTAAGAGTGTTGTTACAGAATCTCAATACAAAACATATACAAACATACACTAATTACTATGATAAACTCAACTAACTCCAGCTGTTAAAGTTTATATTTAAAAATTCTTTTGTTAAACTTTATTGGTCCTGAGCCTAAAGTTGTTTTGGTCAGGACTACAGTTCAATGAGAATCAATTTAGATGGGTAGATATATTTACAAATATATATAAAGATATTTACATACAACAGACAATATGTCCATAGTACATTGTTACAAATTTTCAAGTTCATGTTAATTACTCTATTTACTACTGGTACTAGAAGGCAGGTTGGGGATTATCATCATCCCAATGTTCTTTTGTTTCACTAGAATTGTTTATGTTAGTCTTTTGGAGGAACGTTTTTGTCTATACAGGAGATTTTTCTTTAGTCGAGATAAGTTGTCCCAGGCCAGATATTGCACTTATCTGGATCCTGGAATCACAGCAGTTGTAGTTGGTTTGGCCAAACACTTCAGTCTCCTCTGGTCTTGAACTTCTTTAATACAAGCAGGTACCAGAGACTCTTAGAAATCGTGCTGAATTTCTCTATCATCGAGTACCAGCACCAGACAAGTGCCAGCAGGAACCCCTGTCGATGCAAGTTATGGTTCTGTCTTAATATCAAACTAATTCCTCCTAATTTACATGTAAACATACATTCAGTACAAAAGAACATGGTCAGCTCTCTCTGACAACTCTGCTTTTCCACTTTAGTTTGATGGAACAAATTGGAAAAGTTTTCTTTTCTCTTCCCTAATGGATGCTACGCCTCTGTCATTCCTGCAGTAATCTTTTCTATGCAATAAGATAGGTGTAATGTTCCTGTATGACCATCATATATATAGACATGTAGTTTTAAACTTCTTAGATAGTTCTTATATGATGGATCAACATCTAGGCCATGCCTAAGTCTGCCATGGAACCATTTAATTACAATCTTTTACATGGCCTTTTCTTTTTTCACACAACCCTTTTTCAATTAAAAAGTCAATAAAACCAATCTTACCACATATCAAGGAAATATAAACAAGTAACGATGAATTAGGCAATAGAATATGGCACACTTTCATCACTGCCTCTGTTCAGACTGCTTTCTGTTGTTAGTTATTTTAAAACAAAGCACAAGTCTGCTCATCGCTGCTTGTTCCTCAGAATATTTTGAAAAAATGGCAGCGAGCAGCTTACTATTTCGTTAAAGAAAAAGGCTTTGGCCAATGAGACAAAGCATCTCTTTTTTTGAATGAAACTCTATTTTTAAAAAAAATATCTCAAACCTCTATGTGTTACTATTACCAACTAGATTTGTATATTTAGGTTAGCCAATAATATTTCGGCTTCCTTCAAATTTCATCCAATCCACTTCATCGTACTATCTTAGCCTTTCTGCCCCCCCAATACCCCCCCCCCCCCCCCCCAACAAAAAAAATATGCTATCCAATCTAAGCAGACATGACTTGACCTGACAGTATCTCCGATTCTCTATGTATTATTACCAATATTTGATTATTTAATAGACTATTTAGATAACTAACAACATATTCTTGGTCAACAAGTCTTCAGGTACACGAATATATGATTTTTATGGGGCTAAGTGGCTTGGTTCAAAATTCTATCTTTTTTTCTATGTTAGTTGTTTATTTTTAAACTACCTCCTGTTCAATTCTTTTTCCATGTACTTTCAAGCTAATTACGAGAGTCTCTCGTAATACACGAGAATTACGTCATTCGCAACAAGAGCTAAGCGTGTTTTCATGACCGTAGTGTCCACATTTTCTAACGTTTACATCGTAATTTGAAAACCGCCTAAGGGCAAGGCTAGCAAGTTGGTTTTATTTTTAGAAACAATGTGAGACGTGATTTGCGTTGGTTATCTATCCGTCCCCTTCCCTTCCACAATGTATTTTAGGCAAATACTTCATTTGAACTTGGAAAAGTGGTACGTTTATCTCAAGGACGAATTTGAAAAATAGGGTACCCTTTTTGGTTCGGCCAATGCTTTATCAATAATACGCTGAAGGCGTAGGCGACGACTACAATTCTCGCTGAAAATTTGTAGTACTATCCTATCTTTGACTTTAGGCACTATACTGTTATATTCTAATTTAGATATTGTATTTAGAAGTTCACCACATATCTCCCCCACTTAGAACAGACTATCATATGTCAGTTCCTACTTCTAAATACACATAGATAAATTTACTACCTATGCCTGGTGGTTACTCTGATGTTCGTCGTACGGATGTCTGCTTAAAAAATCTGCACCTACATTGGTTTTGCCTGGAATATATTCTATGGTAAACTGGTATGGCTGTAGGAGCAACGACTAACGTAATAATCTAGCATTTTCATGCCTTGCTTGTGACAGACACACGAGTGGTTACTAGCATCCGTTCTCACAATGAATTCTTGACTCAAGTCAGGTAATTTCAAAATAGGCCTGCTTGTGAGCTTTTCCTTCAACTCTTGGTAGGCCAATTCACACTGTGCTGACCAAGTAATTCTATCAGGATTTCCTTTGCGCGTTAAATCAGTCAATGGAGCACATATTAAAGTTTTTAATATACTTTTGATAGAAACCACATAATGAGACAAAAGATCGCACATCTTTCTTTGTCTGTGGTCTTGGTGCTCTTTTCAACTTCTCCAGGTTCTTGGGGTCAGGGGTCATGTTTCCTTAATGTACTGTGTGTCCCAAGAATTCCAGCTCTTTACATCCAACACAGCATTTCGTCGGTCTAGCTGTCAAATTTGTCTCTCTAAGTCGATTAAACAACATATCCAGAGAGTTAATGTGTTCCTCAAATGTTTCAGTCGCTATGAGAATATCATCCATGAAGTTGGTGATGCATGGATTATTCAGGGGATCCAGTAACTTTCTCATCATCCTCGAAAACACACTCGGTGCATTTTTCAGCTCGAATGGCAACATGTTAAATTCATAATGTCCTTCCGAGTTGCTAAAGGCTAAATAAGGTCTAACCTCCGGCTTTACTGGAATCTGATAGTAGCCTTTGCTCAGATCCACTTTAGAGAAATATTTAGCTTTATTCAGCCTGGCAAACAGCTGATTTGTATCAGGTAATGGATCCACCTGACCTTCTGTGACAGCATTCAGTTTCCTGTAATCTATGCACAGTCTGTGTTCTCCAGAGGGTTTTCTCAACAGAACCACACTGGAGCTGTAAGAAGATTCACTTTGCGAGATAATTCCTTCTCTCAACAGACAATCTATCTCCTCATTCAAAGCTTTTTCCTTAGCGAACGGAATCGAATAGGCTCTCATACAGATTGGTGTTGGGTCTCTGAGTTTCATATCATACTCTAATAAATTTGTATGCCCCGGTCGGTCCGTTAACACATCTGTATGATCATCCAGAACCTGTTGAACTCTCTCCCTCTGATTTTTCGTTAAGTGTGTACTGATTTTTACTTGTGCAGCGGTCTCACAGGGATGTAAAGGATATTCACGAGAGGTTAGTGGTTCCTTTTTCATTTCCATTGCAACAGACAAGGTCAGTAGGTGTGTCTCCTCCTGGTTTTCTCTATCCAGATATTTTTTCAGGAGATTCACATGATAGATTTTCTCTTTCCCCTTCTTATCTATCTTATAATTTGTTCTAGACACCTTCTCTAGAACTGTATATGGACCTTGCCATCCAATTTGCAATTTATTATGGCTGCCGGGCAGTAGAGGAAGCACCTTCTCTCTCACAGCTAATTCTCTATCCTTCGCTTTCTTATTGAAATAGGGAGCATGCTTTTTCCTGGCTTGTCTCAAATTTTCATTGGCAAGTTTCCAGCCAGTTTTAAGACGAGTGGTCAGCTCGTTCACATATTGATATGATGAGGTAATATTTTCTTCTGCCTTTTCATCGGTCCATGTCCTTAACAACGCTTCCAATGGACCTTTTATTGGCCTCCAAATAACAAGGTTGCCGGGGCCATACCGGTTGAACTAGGGGTACCTCCCGATAGGCAAACAGGGCTGCAGGAAGGTATTGGTCCCATGTATCTGGTTTTTCATGTGCCAACTTTCTCAGGATCGACATGAGTGACCCGTTAAATCTTGCAACTTGGCCATTTCCTTGGGGATGGTACGGGCTACAGTGAAAGTGTTTGGCTTGAAAGATCCTGAATACTTCTTCCGTTAGTTTCCCCTTAAACTGAGAGCCATTATCAGTCAAGATTTGGTTGGGAAAGCCTAACCTGGTGAAGATTGTGAGTAATGCCTCTGCCACATGTTTCGAATCGATTGATGACAGGGCTACTACCTCTCTCCACATAGAACAAGTGTCCACCAGAGTCAGAATGTAACTGTTCCTCCTCTTGGTCCGAGTGAGAGGTCCCACAATGTCCACTGCAACTCTTTCAACGGGTGTTCCCACTATGGGCATTTCCCCTAAAGTTGCTGGAGCAGTCCAATGTTTTGGAGCTACCCGTTGGCATTCTGGACAGGATTTTCTATATCTCTTTATGTCTTCAATTATCCCTGGCCAGAAATAATGACAAGCTATACGCTGTCCTGTTGTGCTGATTCCCATATGACCACTGAAGGGAATCGCATGCCCTAGTTCCAACACTTTTGTCCTATATGCAATGGGAAGGACCAGCTGTCCGTGACCATTGGATCCAGTTCCAGCCTTCCTATAAATCAATTTGTTCTTCTTATAGAAGTCTCCCTTGCCGGGAGGTGTATGACATTTGGGCAATTTCTTAAAACAAGGCTTGAGGGTCTTATCCTCCGCCTGTGCCTTCCTCATCTCATCTGGATGAGTATTTATGGGATTATCCTCCTCCTTTTTAGACTGTGATCTGGTCTGCACTGTTGCCATGATCACAGGTCTTTTGGGATTCCCCAAGAAGACATATCTACACCCCAATAACAGAGGGTAGATTGGTTCATTTATCACTGCTGCTTTGATGATTCCTTCCACATATCGCGTTTTCACATTTATCCTGGCGATGGGAAGTGTCATGGTCGCTACGTCCTTGGTTGCAGCTTGAATCTCCACTGTTTCTGTGGTGTATTGATCTGCCTGCACCAGGTGAGAACTCACAACTGAATCATAATCTAATCCAGTATCATACAAACACCTTATGGTGACTCCATTGCATGTTACATCTTCACACACTGGGGGGTGGTAAGGTTCCTGTTGTTCAGTAGGGTTGACCTTTACTCCCTTTCTCCCCATTTTCATTGCAGCGAAATTAGGAGTTTTCCTTCTATAACTGTCGGTGTTATGGTTGTCCATCCGACAATTTTTACACCACCTCTTTCCTTGGTTAAAAGGTTTTCTTTCATCATATTTCCTTTCATTGAATTGTGGGGTTTTATTTTTATAGTCATTGCGTGGCCTATCAAACTGGTGCTTACCTTTGTTCTGTTCTCTATGGTCAAACCTAATAAAGTTTGGGGTGCCTTAAAATTGTCGACCTTTTTCTTTTTATTACCAACTACCTCTGCTTGGGCTGCCTGATACCTCTCAGCGACATTGAGTAACTCACCCAGCCTCTCTGCACCTTGTTCCATGAGAAACTTTCTCAGGTCTGGAGCCATGGACTCTCTTAGCTGCTCAATAAGGATCATTTCCTTAAGATCTTGGGTATTCTCCAGAGCAGTCCATTTCTCCAAGTAGGTCTCTAACCGTGCAGAGAACTGGTGATAGGTCTCACCCGACAGTGGTTTGGCATTCCTAAATTTTTTTCTATAAAATTCTCCATTTTTTTCATATCTTAACAAAAGAGCCTGCTTTAACATGTCATAATTGTCTTGGTCATCTCTGCTCATCTTGGCAAAAACTTCATAAGCCGTTCCCCTAAGACCCTGGGATAACTTGAGGCTCCACCTCTCTCTCTTTAACCCATATGTAGTAGCCAAAAGTTCAAATCTACTTAAATACCCTTCTATGTCATCCTCTTTCTCAACAAAATGGTCTACATGAAAACCAATATCTGAGGTTGAGGCTCCCTGACTAGCAGTGGCATCTGAGGCAAAGAAGCTGGCACCATTTTCAGGAGCATGGCCTTGAAATTCCAACTCTCTTAGTCGTAGCTCGTGCTACCTTTGTAACCTCTTCTCCTCCTTTGCTGCTTCCCTCTCTGCAGCCTGTCTTCTTTCCTCTGCTTCTCTTTCTGCAACCAATCTCTTTTCTTCTCTTTCTGCAGCCAGTCTCTTTTTTTCGGCCTCCCTTTCGGCAGTCAATCTTCTTTCCTCTGCTTCTCTTTCAGCCTTTTTCTCTTCTAATTGGAGCCTTTTAATCTCCGCCTCCCTATCTGCCTCCAATGCCCTAGCCTCCTTGTCAGCCTCAATCTGCAGCCTCTTAATTTCTTTTTCAGCCTCTAACTTTCTTTCTGCTTCTTTCTCTAATCTTTTATCTTCTCGGGCAATAAATTTGTCCACCTCTGAAGTTACATACTGGACCAGCTCTGGTCCATCCATGCCCATCTCTTTAGCAGTCTGCACAGCGGCAGATCTGAACTTGGCCAAATCAGCCATTCTAACTCAAGCAGGTCTAATAAGGTTCTAAGACAATCCTAAACTTAACTAAAATAAATACTAACTATAATTAACTAATTACCACTGGCTGTGACAACCCATCACTGTAAATCTCCTCTTAATTATTTTTATCTTCTTAGGGGGTGTTCCTAACCTCTACTAACACTAGTAATACCATCTTGAATTTATATACTACTGCAAATTTTTTTTCCTGGAGTTAGTTAATATATGCTGTATGAGATTCCTATTTCAAACATTCATCTATACATGCCAAATTCAAATCTCGGACTTAGAGACCCCAATATATGTGGTGGGTTTTGATGTTAAGAAGAATGATGTGCGCATAGTTGTACTTGAGTGAGATCAACTGTGAAGGTCTCTGAGGTAAACAATGGACAACTGTGTTACAGAGTACCTTTCTTGTTACCACCCTACGATCTCACTCTAAGTTATATTCTTTATTGACTAACGTGACTGAAAGCTACTTAAAGTGTCTACGGTATTGTAAGAGTGTTGCTAAAGAATCTCAATACAAAATATATACAAACATACACTAATTACTATGATAAACTCAACTAACTCCAGCTGTTAAAGTTTATATTTAAAATTTCTTTTGTTAAACTTTATTGGTCCTGAGCCTAAAGTTGTTTTGGTCAGGACTACAGTTCAATGAGAATCAATTTAGATGGGTAGATATATTTACAAATATATATAAAGATATTTACATACAACAGACAATATGTCATATAAATTGTTACAAATTTTCAAGTTCATGTTAATTACTCTATTTACTACTGGTACTAGAAGGCAGGTTGGGGATTATCATCATCCCAATGTTCTTTTGTTTCACTAGAATTGTTTATGTTAGTCTTTTTTGTCCCAGTCCAGATATTGCACTTATCTGGATCCTGGAATCACAGCAGTTGTAGTTGGTTTGGCCAAACACTTCAGTCTCCTCTGGTCTTGAACTTCTTTAATACAAGCAGGTACCAGAGACTCTTAGAAATCGTGCTGAATTTCTCTATCATCGAGTACCAGCACCAGACAAGTGCCAGCAGGAACCCCTGTCGATGCAAGTTATGGTTCTGTCTTAATATCAAACTAATTCCTCCTAATTTACATGTAAACATACATTCAATACAAAAGAACATGGTCAGCTCTCTCTGACAACTCTGCTTCTCCACTTTAGTTTGATGGAACAAATTGTACCAGTTTTCCTTTCTCTTCCCTAATGGATGCTACGCCTCTGTCATTCCTGCAGTAATCTTTTCCATGCAATAAGATAGGTGTAATGTTCCTGTATGACCATCATATATGTAGTCCTGTAGTTTTAAACTTCTTAGATAGTCCCTTATATGATGGATCAACATCTAGGCCATGCCTAAGTCTGCCATGGAACCATTTAATTACAATCTTTTACATGGCCTTTTCTTTTTTCACACAACCCTTTTTCAATTAAAAAGTCAATAAAACCAATCTTACCACATATCAAGGAAATATAAACAAGTAACGATGAATTAGGCAATAGAATATGGCACACTTTCATCACTGCCTCTGTTCAGACTGCTTTCTGTTGTTAGTTATTTTAAAACAAAGCACAAGTCTGCTCATCGCTGCTTGTTCCTCAGAATATTTTGAAAAAAATGGCAGCGAGCAGCTTACTATTTCGTTAAAGAAAAAAGATTTGGCCAATGAGACAAAGCATCTCTTTTTTTGAATGAAACCCTATTTTTTTTTTTAAATATCTCAAACCTCTATGTGTTACTATTACCAACTAGATTTGTATATTTAGGTTAGCCAATAATATTTCGGCTTCCTTCAAATTTCATCCAATCCACTTCATCGTACTATCTTAGCCTTTCTGTCCCCTAATTTTTTTCCCCCCAAAAAATATGCTATCCAATCTAAGCAGACATGACTTGACCTGACAGTATCTCCGATTCTCTATGTATTATTACCAATATTTGATTATTTAATGGACTATTTAGATAACTAACAACATATTCTTGGTCAACAAGTCTTCAGGTACACGAATATATGATTTTTATGGGGCTAAGTGGCTTGGTTCAAAATTCTATCTTTTTTTCTATGTTAGTGGTTTATTTTTAAACTACCTCCTGTTCAATTCTTTCTCCATGTACTTTCAAGCTAATTACGAGAGTCTCTCGTAATACACGAGAATTACGTCATTCGCAACAAGAGCTAAGCGTGTTTTCATGACCGTAGTGTCCACATTTTCTAACGTTTACATCGTAATTTGAAAACCGCCTAAGGGCAAGGCTAGCAAGTTGGTTTTATTTTTAGAAACAATGTGAGACGTGATTTGCGTTGGTTATCTATCCGTCCCCTTCCCTTCCACAATGTATTTTAGGCAAATACTTCATTTGAACTTGGAAAAGTGGTACGTTTATCTCAAGGACGAATTTGAAAAATAGGGTACCCTTTTTGGTTCGGCCAATGCGTTATCAATAATACGCTGAAGGCGTAGGCGACGACTACAATTCTCGCTGAAAATTTGTAGTACTATCCTATCTTTGACTTTAGGCACTATACTGTTATATTCTAATTTAGATATTGTATTTAGAAGTTCACCACACAGCAGTACAAAAACCTGGGGAAAGTGGGGTTAAGAGATTTGTGACACAAGATCGGTTCTGGTTTTTTTTGTGACGAAATGTGACAAAGAAGGTCAGGGGTTACAAAAGGCAACAATTGTATGACGTCATATATGGACGATCCCTGTTGTGTTTTCTGCAGCGATATATTTTACATGGTGAGGTTACCATCCCCATCCACAACCCGTGTATTAGTCGCTTCTTATGATGGGCGTGGGGGCTTAGTCGTCTTATTCTTTTTTAGTCTCTCAGAGACCACTGGAAACTACATGAATACGTTGGCATTGATCTGTTATTCTAACCAACCCATCGTTACGTAAATCGTTTGCCTACAACAACGTGGCAGGACTTCTATATGTATTTATGCATCCCTTGGGCGGACATTGTTTTTTATAAGTGCATTCATTCATACAAATGCTTGTGAATGACAGTTTTCAAACTGGAGCGTGGGCTTGGGCTAATCATATCAAACAAATGATGTTAAAGTAAAATCGGTTATTTGACATGCCAATATGGGCGAGCCTGTGCCAAAATGTGAATTGTTTTTTGGTACAAGGGAAATACGGTATCACTGGTTTCCTCTCCCTCTCTCTCTGTATCTCTCTATGTGTCTCTCTCTGGGTCTCCCTCTCTGTCTCTCTATGTGTCTCTCTGTCTCTCTTTGTGTCTCTTTCTGTGTCTCTCTACGAGTCTCTCTCTGTGTTCACTCTGTCTCTCTCTGTGTCTCTCTGTCCCTCTCTTTGTCTCTCTCTGTATCTCTCTCTGTGTCACTCTCTGTCTCTCTCCTTCTCTCTCTCTGTATGTCTCTCTCTGTGTCTCTGTCTGTGTCTCTCTCTCTCAGACTCTCTCTGTGTCTTTCTCTGTGTCTCTCTGTGCCTCTCTGTCTCTCACAAGTAACGTCCAGCCAGTCAATGAAACATAACTGCGCATAAAGCTTGAACAAAGCGTGGACTTGAACTCACAACTTTACACTGGGTTTGTGGACTATGAAAAGGCATTCGTCAGTTTAGACAAACCCGCTATCGAAACTGATACAGTATTATAGATTCCGCCGTTTTAAGCCTAATTAACCTAGTACAGGGGTCGGGAACCTTTTCATGACAAAGAGCCTCATATTTAATTTTGTCTCCATTTAAAAAAATTGAAGAGCCGCATGATAAAAAATCACATGGTATGCCTTATTCAGTAAGTTATATATTATATATAATTGAAATAATAAACACATTTTATTTCAAGAGCTGCACGAGATGGCCCAAAGAGCCGCATGCGGCTGGCGAGCCGCGGGTTCCCGACCCCTGACCAAGTAAAAAAGGATCCCATTACACGCCCATTGAGGCATATTGGGAATATGGTGTTAGGCCCATATTTTCTTGACCATCGGCACACTAGGGGTGATGTGGTCAGCATCACACCGGCCGCCTTAACCTTCCCAGAATTGACCCCTGACCAAGTACAACAAACATATTAAGACATGAAATATATAATTATTTACTTAACCGTTTTAGATAAGAACTAGAGTGAGTAGGGGATGTCTCTTGTCACCATTTCCGTTCTTACTGGCTATTAATTGGATTATAAAAACAACATCAGCCAATAGAACTGGATTTATGGGCTCTGCGAAAACAGTTTGACAGATTGAAATGGTACGACAAGATTTACCAAGTGGAACTGATGGACAAGAAAATACCAGTGGGGTAAAAGGTGGCATCGTTTAGGAACTCAGATGGTTGAGTTACAGGGTAGTCCTTGTACGAGAATCTCCAGAGTAAGTGGAAAAGAGCAAAACTTAAACACATAGATACAGGAAGTGTAGACAAGCATGAAAGGGATACAGAGACCACGTGGAAACACATTGAACGGGTGACACGGGTCAGAAATGAATCGCGTGAATGTACAGAGTGCAGTGTTGGCCACATACACTGTACAGCCACATACAGTGTCGGCCACATACACTGTACAGCCACATACAGTGTCGGCCACATACACTGTACAGCCACATACAGTGTCGGCCACATACACTGTACAGCCACATACGGCCACATACAGCCACATACACTGTACACTGTACAGCCACATACAGTGTCGGCCACATACACATACAGTGTCGGCCACATACACTGTACAGCCACATACAGTGTCGGCCACATACACTGTACAGCCACATACAGTGTCGGCCACATACACTGTACAGCCACATACAGTGTCGGCCACATACACTGTACAGCCACATACAGTGTCGGCCACATACACTGTACAAGTCATACACATCGGCCACATACACTGTACAGCCACATACAGTGTCGGCCACATACACTGTACAGCCACATACAGTGTCGGCCACATACACTGCACAGCCACAGCCACATACAGTACAGTGTCGGCCACATACACTGTACAGCCACACACAGTGTACACACTGTACAGCCACACACAGTGTCGGCCACATACACTGTACAGCCACATACACTGTCAGCCACATACAGTGTCGGTACACACAGCCACATACAGTGTCGGCCACATACACTGTACAGTGTCGGCCACATACAGTACAGCCACATACAGTGTCGGCCACATACACTGTACAGCCACACAGCCACATTACAGTGTCGGCCACATACACTGGTACAGCCACATACTGTACAGCCACACACTGTACAGCCACATACAGTGTCGGCCACATACACTGTACAGCCACATACAGTGTCGGCCACATACAGCCACATACAGTGTCGGCCACATACACTGTACAGCCACATACAGTGTCGGCCACATACACTGTACAGCCACATACAGTGTCGGCCACATACACTGTACAGCCACATACAGTGTCGGCCACATACACTGTACAGCCACATACAGTGTCGGCCACATACACTGTACAGCCACATACAGTGTCGGCCACATACACTGTACAGCCACATACAGTGTCGGCCACATACACCGTAAGGAGTGACAAGGAAAATGACGATATGCTACTCTTTCAGTACGTAGTTCTGGGGGGGGGGGGGGGGGGGGGGGGGGGGGTCTATGAAGGGACAAAGAAAGAATGAGGCTACTGTTCCCTCAGACATGTCGTACTAATGGAGCTGGAAACCACATCGGTAAACCTTCTAAATATCTTATCCGTCCATTACTTTAGTCCTATCTTTCCTCACAAAAGTTGCAATTTGTTTTCATGGGGCATTTTTAAAGATGGGAACTAAATCGCTCGACTGTTGAAACGACGCGCATCTTGTTCGCAACATTCGTCATGGCGCCGGATTTTTTTGTTTGTTTTGTTTTGTTCTGTATTACTAAATATTCCTGCTTCTGTTGCTTTTCAGTGACAGCATTTCAGGAATTTCCCCACATTTTTATTAAGCTGTTAATGTAAGTATGAACAAGTGCTCAATCATTTATTAATATATTTAGCTATTGACACCCCATTTCTCCTCATAGATTTAGACTCTATGTTTTTGTGCCGTACTGTTTCCGAAGTTCCAAAGCAAAATGGAAATTAATTAAATGACCCTAGGTGGGAATTTAGTGCCGGTATCAGAGCATGCAACACACAAAGTGTAACATAATTATTTCCCGCCACATTTTTGCGAGTGACTTACTCATGTAAAATAATTTGCTACAAATGGATTATAACAGCATGTGATTTCTTTAGTTCACGCTTCATGTAGGGTGGGTGATTTCACTTGTCGTGGTTCCATGCTTCACACAGATCGAATAAAAAAAAATAAATAAAAGGCAATATATTGTACTTGACATAATGCTAATAAATAAATCATGAGTTCTTCCCAAAGCCGTCAGTTTTATTCTTGTTCTTTGATTAAATGTGATATCGATTATGTTTTGTGTCTCTTTATTTATGATATCTCGTTATAATCGTGTTTAATATTACATTATATCAAAGAAAAACATGCAATAAACGTTACTTGTTTGAAGAAGCAAGATGGTTTCGGAAAATCTTTCTAGTACTTTTCTATCGTGTCGGATTAATTCTGTTTATATATTCTCTTTGATTCTTTGATATTTTCCAATCGTCTGACACATCCCTGTGACATGAGTTCAAATCTGATAACTATTTTATTACTAATGTAATGCGCGCGAGAGCATCTGCTGGTATTGTATTGATAAATGTAGAAAGTTTTTTATACGTGTAATTTTAGATCTCTAGTTTTTTTTAAATCCTGTGTACTCGTTACAGTTTCTTTGAACTTACCACTTCATCACGTTTAAAATCATTTAGACAGTAACAACAGATTTTGTTCACAGTTTCATTCTGCCACTTGTTGACAGTTATGTGAAATTTAAACCATGTAGGGAATCACTTACATTTATGTTTAAGTGGCATGTGTGTATATGATGGGATACGTGGCTTTCGGGATATGAGAACAGATTATGTATTTACTAAATCTATAACTCATCATTTGATACATTTATCATTATGGTCAGCTGCCGCACATAGGGACATATAAGTGCACGCTATATTAGTGATCTATCTATCTATCTATCTATCTATCTATCTATCTATCTATCTATCTATCTATCTATCTATCTATCTATCTATCTATCTATCTATCTATCTATCTATCTATCTATCTGTCTGTCTGTCTGTCTGTCTGTCTGTCTGTCTGTCTGTCTGTCTGTCTGTCTGTCTATCTATCTATCTATTTAACTACCTACCTACCTACCTACCTATCTATCTATCTATCTACATATCTCATATACAAACGCATCTGGACTATTGTTCCACAATCTGGGATGGTTGTTCTGTCTCCAACACAAAAAGGCTCCACTCGCTTCAAAAACGCGCAATGCGCCTTGTTGCTGATAAATACCAATCACATTGTATAGATTTATATAATTATCTTCAAATATTACCCCTCAGGAAGCGCTTCCTCTTTAACAAAGGGAAATTTATTCACAAAATCCTGTCACAGAATGCTCCAAAGTATCTTTGGCCGCTTTTAAAATACAATGACAGACGTAGGTCAGCGCTTAAACAGATTTCAGGTACACAAGCCCAGGCTTGACCTATTTAAAACTAGTTTGTCTTACTCAGCTGCTCATCTTTGGAACAATCTTCCCAATGACCTGAAAAACACGCACAGTCCTTACTCATACAATCGTATACTGTTCAAATACTTTAAGAGTGCTGATTATATGCCACCCTAACTGATTGTGTTGTACTTTTATCTAATATACTGTATGGAGGCTCTGATGATCTAGTTTTCATTACAATATACTTATTCTTAATATTATATTCTTAATAACTTATATTCTTAATTTTATGATCAGGTACTGTTAATGTATGCTGTTATACTTCCTTGTAATGTTGCACTGCCCTTAAATTAATACTTTCAGTACGCTGGAGAATGTTGAGTAACAGTAATAAAAGATGAGCAAGAGGATGGAAGAATGCAAGAGGGGACTGTGTCCGATTTTCAACCCTTGGCAAATTAATTGCTTTCATATATGTCTATCTAACTATCGACCTTGTCTGATTCTGGTCTTGAGTTTGGGACGCAAAGACAGCAAGGAAAGTAACTGTTTACCCACCTCATCCTGATGAACCTAAAAAAAAAAAAAGTCCCTGAGTCATTCAGTTGAACACCGTATTAACATTTTACAAGTTCTCATAACATACCTCTGAATATGTCTCAAATCACTAATTTACAGTACGAAGAATTCGATTCTTATGTCTTGTTGTTATTGCTTTTTGTTGTTTTCTTGTTTTTGTTTAATTTTTTTTTTATTATTTTTTTTTTTTCAAATTCATTATTATTATTAATTTTTTCTTTATTCTTTTTTTGTTTGGTTTTTTATTATTTTTATTTTATTTTAAAAACACTTTAATTATAATGAATATTGCAAATGTAATATTACTTTTATAATGATAAATGCCTTAATAATGCTTAAAGTAAATGTGAGGATGAAAGGATATTAGTATACATGATGAGAGAGAGAGGAAGGGCAGAATGTCAGACGGGCCTGCGTGCCCAATTCTTAGCCCTTTGAAAATAAAGTTCGTTCGTTCGTTCGTTATATATATATATATATATATATATATATATATATATATATATATATATATATATATATATATATATATATATATATATATATATATTGTCGTGAAACATTCTAAATCCACATATATAAATTAAAAGGTAGATGTAAAGCCTAACACATAAATTCGATAAAAGGAAAGAAGAATGGTAAAGAACAGTGCTGTCACAATGACTGTACTCGAGATCCCCCTTTTTCTGCTTCGTCTGCATATTCTCACGCTTGCACGTTTACTAGTAAAGCCTACAGCAGCATACACGCGTTTCCACAAAACAATAAAACGTGTACTGTATTTCTTAGAAAACCTTGAGATACGCAAGCTGATTAATGACCTAAATTAATACTAGCATTAATTTCATTTTATACACTGCGTAATAAAAAGACAGATGGAATTAGGATAGAGAGAGAGGGAGGGCTGAAAGCAGGAACGCCGGCAACACTAACACGCGTCTCGCGATATACAATTAATGCCACCCCCAACGCGAAAGGCATGAAGCACTAGCTTTTTTTTCAAATAGACAGTGATAAAAAACACTACCAATACACGGTAAGGTTTTAAAAAACCTGGTTAATGCTTATTAGGAAACATGACTCAATACTGTTTTACGTCTGAAATCCTGACATTAGTCTGACAGTACAGCAAACACCCTAAAGTTTGGAAGTGAGCAGGTGGTAACAGCACGACTATCCTAGAAGAAAATACATATTTTGAACGCCGCCACTTAGCTCCCTTAAAACTTATATATTTGGGTTCCTTAGGACTTGCTGACAAAGAATATGTTAAGTGTTACGCAAATAGTCTAGCAATTAACAAATTATTGCCAAAAGAAAAAAGTGAGAGTGTCAGACAACACCAAATAATAATCGCACAGTGGCATGTTTTGAAACCACCATTTTACGGGAAATAGGCCACCATGTTAAATCCTATTTGATTGGATAGAAGTAAATGTAAGGCGAAACACGATTAGTCGGACTACAAATACTAATTTTTTTGTTGTTAGGGGAAACGGTAGTAGAGGTACTTTTTTGAAAAACTGTGTAAACATGGCCCGATTGGTTAGACCCGCCAACATAGTCAATTAGGAGCGTCAGTTCAGTGCCACATTTTAAAATAAACTTACTCAGAAACAGTGCGTTGAGAACCAGCTTATATTTTTTCTAAATAAAAGCCTGGGACAGAGGCAGATCGGAATTTGTGCCATATTCATCGCCAGTCAACGTATTTGTGTATTATTTCCATGAATTGTGGTAAGCTTGACATATTTGATATCTTTTTAATGAAAATTGAATGTAAATTGATAATTTATGTCTGTATATGTGCGTGGTTCAGTAGCAAACATGAGGCAAGGCCTAGATAGTGCTCCAACCTGAACAGAACGTGTCGGAGAAAAGAAAACTGCATGGAATTGCCAAACAGTACACTGACACCTATCTTATTGACTAGATAGAACTAGTGCTGGAATTGCAGAGGCGTAGTAACCATTAGGGAGGAGTATACTGGTGTAAATTGTTTCAGATGAAGCTAGCAGTTGGCCTACCGCTCTGAACTCAGTGTTTGTTATGTATTGTGTTCAGTGTGGAAATAGATTATAAATTAGTTCTGAAATAGGAGGTACAACCTTCTTGTTTCAGGGACCGTGGTCCTAAGTTATTGAAGCAGCACCTGGTCTGAGTTTTGCTGAATCCAGAGGCTGACAGCATACTCCTTGGTCCAGATAGCGACCAGTGAGGTGTCTCCAGAACACAGTGAAGCAATCGAGCAGAGGAGTCTTTTCCTGCCTCCATCACGAAAGATAAGCTTCTGTGGCCAGAGCAGCTCAACATTATGTGCCCCCCCTCTAAAATTGACATTATATTAAACACAGAGGGACAATAAATTGTTTCAAATGACAGGAACTGTGAACTTTTCCTAATACTATTTCCACGATAATCAAACACTTGAAGTCATGATGAAAAACAACAATCTAGCTTGAAAAACAAAACCAGTATTACCTCATAATACTACTTCACAACCTTCACACATAGGATAATACTAATAAATTATGTCAATACAAAGATCATATTTATAAATTGTGATTACATTTGATTGTGATTCCTGGTTCACTGTGTAGTTGAATCAGGATATCTATTGTTGAAAGTAATTATTACATATATATTTGAAACTTTACACTTGACTCATTTAAGATAGTCTTATAGATGTTATATATGTGTGAGTGTCACAGTGTTGTAAAGTGTTGTGGAATAAATTAAATTGTTTATCTGTCTGTTGTTGTTGTGACTTACACTTCATCATTTTCATAACCCTAGACATTCAACGTAGTCATCACAATATTCCAGAATAATTCTGACTGAGGTATAAATGTGGTAGCAAGTAAGGTCATCTGTAATACACCACACTTATTAGATACAGATACCTTCACAGCTGATCTCAGTCAGTACACTAAGTCCCCTATAAATATTAATATCATCCCACTTTACCACATATATTGGGGTCTCGCTCCCGGGATATTGAACTTTCTCCTATTATATATATTGGGAATAATAAAAAGTTAAAAAGGTATCCTTGGGTGAAAATAAATAAGGTTGAGCTCTCAGTGCCTGTGGTTGTCCTTGGATATTTAGTTAGAGATTGAGTTGTTTAGTTAGATATTGTTTACATTTGCCTGGTAGAAAATGGCAGACCTGGCCAAATTTCGATCTGCTGCTGTGTAGACTGCTAAAGAGTTAGGAATGGACGGGCAAGTTATGATTGCCTATGTCACTGCTGAATGTGACAAATATATTGAACGTGAAGAAAGAAGATTAGAAAAAGAGGCCGAAAGAAAATTAGAATCTGAAAGATTGACCGAAGATAAGAGAATAGAGGCTGAAAAAGAAATTAAGAGGTTACAGATTGAGGCTGAGGCTAAGAAATTGGAAGCAGAAGAAGATTAGCTGCAGAAAGGGAAGCAGAGGAAAGAAGATTGACTGCAGAGAGGGAAGCAGAAAAGGAGGAGAAGAGATTACAAAGGGAACATGAGTTACGACTAAGGGAGTTTGAGTTTCAAGGCCATGCTTCTGAAAATGGTGCCAGTCCCTTTACTTCCGATGCTAATGCTAGTCAGGGAGCCTCAACTTCAGCTATGAATTTTCATTTAGATCATTTTGTTGAGAAAGACGATGATATTGAGAGCTATCTAAATAGGTATGAACTATTAGCTACTACGTATGGGTTAGAGAGAGAAAGGTGGAGCTTAAAGTTATCTCAAGGGCTTCGTGGGGCAGCTTATGAAGATTTTGCCAAAATGAGCAGAGGTGATCAAGAAAATTATGACATGCTAAAGCAGGCTCTTTTGTTAAGATATGAAAAGAACGCAGAATTTTATAGGAAAAAAATTAGGAATGCTAAACTACTGTCAGGTGAAACCTATCACCAGTTCTCTGCACGGTTAGAGACATACTTGGAGAAATGGACTTCTCTGGGGAAAACCCAAGATCTTAAGGAAATGATCCTTATAGAACAATTAAGAGAGTCCATGGCTCCAGACCTGAGAAAGTTTCTCATGGAACAAGGTGCAGAAAGACTGGGGGAGTTACTAAATGTTGCAGAAAGGTATCAAGCAGCTCAGGCAGAGGTATCAGGTAATAAAAAGAAACAGGTAGATAATTTTAAGGCACCACAGAACTTTAATAAATTTGATCCTAGAGATCAAAACAAAAGTAAGCACCAGTTTGATAGGCCACGGTATGACAATAAAAATAAAACCCCACAATTCGATGAAAGGAAATATGATGAAAGAAAATCCTTCAACCAAGGAAAGAGATGGTGTAAAAATTGTAAGATGAACAATCATGATACTGACCGTTGCAGAAGGAACTCTATAGTAATGGCCACCCTTCAGGTCAGGTCGACTTCAAGAAAGGAGGAGGATATTATGTTGAATACCACTCCAGAAGAGACGAGGAAGGCACAGGCTGGGGATAAGACCCTCAAGTCTTGTTTCAGGACATTGTCAACTTGTCATACAACTCCAGGCAAGGGAGATTTTTACATGAAAAACAAGTTGATTTACAGGAAGGCCGGAACTAGATCCAATGGTCACGTACAGTTGGTTCTTCCAAAGGCATATAGGGCAGAATTAATAAGGAGCCTACATGTGAAAAAAGATGGGGACCATGAGAAAATAGGTACCATCATCCAAAAGGTGGCTCACAATTATTATTGGCCCAAGGCAAGGTGGGACATTGAGAATTTTGTAGAAAGGTGTAGCATAGCACATGAGGGAACACCCACAAGTGGGAACATTGATCAGGATCTGGACACGCCACGGGGCAAACTTAGGCCTGACAAGAAAAATAAATTTGATAAAGTGGACCAAATGGAATGGGAAGCCCCTTTTCACGGACAAGCTTCAATTAACTGTTTTACAATGGCCACTATGCAGCGAGTGCAAAAAGATATCTTACCCCAGGATAGGCCGAAAATCCCTCAATCGGACTTAAACAAACTGGAGGAAGAAGATGTAGAGAGGAAATCTCTCATCAAGAATTCTAAGTGGGGAGAAAGCCCCAAGAGAAAAATTGGTAGCGGTCGTTTTGTGCATGATAATTCTGGGAAGAAAAATCATCACTATAGCGCTTCGAGTGGAAGAGACCATACCGGTGCATGGACAAATAGGTCCACAAAATTAAAGGTCCATATGTAGCGCTGTTAAGAACGTGGACTGATGAAAAGACAGAGGAAAATATTACATCCTCATACCAATATGTGAATGAGCTGACCACTCGTTTAAAAACTGGCTGGAAACTTGCCAATGAAAATTTGAGACAAGCCAGGAAGAAACATGCTGCCTATTTTAACAGGAAAGCTAAAGACCGAGATTTGGCTGTGGGAGAGAAGGTACTGCTTCTTCTACCCGGTAGTCAGAATAAGTTACAAATTGGATGGCAAGGTCCATATACAGTTCTAGAGAAGGTGTCTAGAACCAATTATAAGATAGATAAGAAGGGGAAAGAAAAAATATTTCATGTGAATCTCCTGAAGAAATATTTGGAAAGAGAAAATCAGGAAGAGACACACTTGTTGACCTTGTCCATTGCCATGGAGATGAAAAAGGAACCACTTTCATCATTTGAATATCCATTACACCCCTGTGAGACCGCGGCACAGGTGAAAATCAGTACGCATTTAACGAAAAATCAGAAAGAGAGAGTGCAACAGGTTCTAGATAATCATACAGAGGTGTTAACAGACCGACCGGGGCATACAAACTTATTGGAATATGATATGAAACTGATAGACCCCACACCTGTCTGTATGAAACCCTATTCGATTCCTTTTGCTAAGGGAAAGCTTTGAAGGAAGAGATAGACTATTTGTTGAAGGAAGGAATTATTTCACACAGTGAATCTTCGTATAGTTCCAGTGTTGTGCTCTTAAGGAAACCCTCTGGAGAACATAGACTCTGTATAGATTACAGGAGACTGAATGCTATCACAGAAGGACAGGTGGATCCATTGCCGGATACAAATCAGTTGTTTGCCAGGCTAAATAAAGCTAAATATTTCTCAAAAGTGGATCTGAGTAAAGGATACTATCAGATTCCAGTAAAGCCTGAGGTTAGACCGTACCTAGCTTTTAGTACCTCAGAGGGACACTATGAGTTTAACAGATTGCCATTTGGATTGAAGAATGCGCCTAGTGTCTTCTCTAGAATGATGAGAAAATAATGGACCCTCTGAATAATCCATGCATCACAAATTTCATGGATGATATCCTTATAGCAACAGAAACATTTGAGGAACACATTGACTCTCTGAATATGCTGTTTAATCGACTTAGAGAAGCGAATTTAACAGCCCGACCAACCAAATGTTGCGTTGGATGTAAAGAATTAGAATTTTGGGACACACAATCCATCAGGGAAACATGACCCCTGACCCCAAGAATTTAGAGAAATTAAAGAAAGCCCCGAGAAGACCACAAACCAAGAAAGACGTGAGATCCTTTGTCTCATTATGTGGTTTCTACCAAAAGTATATCAAAAACTTTAATTCCATATGTGCACCGTTAACTGATTTGACACGTAAAGGAAATCCAGATCGAATTACATGGACATCACAATGTGAATTGGCTTACCAGGAATTGAAGGAAAAGCTTACAAGCAAACCTATTTTGAAACTACCTGACTTAAGTCAAGAATTCATTGTAAGGACGGATGCCAGTAATATCGGGTTAGGTGCGACCCTGTTACAGAAATCAGATGCATTGGATGGGGAATTAAGCCCAGTGGCATATGCTAGCAGAAAGTTGAATAAAGCTGAAACCAATTACTCAACTAGCGAAAAGGAATGTCTTGCAGTAATATGGGCGATAAAGAAATTCAATATCTATCTGTATGGGAAGGCATTAAAGTTGCAAACGGATCACAAACCCTTGTCGTTTCTAGCGCAGGCTAGGCATGAAAATTCTAGGTTACTCAGATGGTCATTACTGATGCAGCCATTTGAGTTTAGCATAGAGTATATATCTGGTAAGACAAATCTGGGAGCGGATTTTTTAAGCCGCCATCCGTGTGATGAGAATCACCGTAAGCCCCAGAAATAATAATAAATTTCTCTATGTGTATATAGAATTATAGACTGACATATAACGTCTGTTTTAAGAGGGGAGAATTTGTCGTGAAACATTCTAAATCCTCATATATAAATTAAAAGTTAAATGTAAAGCCTAACACATAAATTCGATAAAAGGAAAGAAGAATGGTAAAGAACAGTGCTGTCACAATGACTGTACTCGAGATCCCCCTTTTTCTGCTTCGTCTGCATATTCTCACGCTTGCACGTTTACTAGTAAAGCCTACAGCAGCATACACGCGTTTCCACAAAACAATAAAACGTGTACTGTATTTCTTAGAAAACCTTGAGATACGCAAGCTGATTAATGACCTAAATTAATACTAGCATTAATTTCATTTTATACACTGCGTAATGAAAAGACAGATGGAATTAGGATAGAGAGAGGGAGGGCTGAAAGCAGGAACGCCGGCAACACTAACACGCGTCTCGCGATATACAATTAATGCCACCCCCAACGCGAAAGGCATGAAGCACTAGCTTTTTTTTTTTTTCAAATAGACAGTGATAAAAAACACTACCAATACACGGTAAGGTTTTAAAAAACCTGTAAAATGCTTATTAGGAAACATGACTAAATACTGTTTTACGTCTGAAATCCTGACATTAGTCTGACAGTACAGCAGAACACCCTAAAGTTTGGAAGTGAGGAGGTGGTAACAGCACGACTATCCTAGAAGAAAATACATATTTTGAACGCCGCCACTTAGCTCCCTTAAAACTTATATATTTGGGTTCCTTAGGACTTGCTGACAAAGAATATGTTAAGTGTTACGCAAATAGTCTAGGAATTAACAAATTATAGCCAAAAGAAAATAGTGAGGGTGTCAGACAACACCAAATAATAATCGCACAGTGGCATGTTTTGAAACCACCATTTTACGGGAAATAGGCCACCATGTTAAATCCTATTTGATTGGATAGAAGTAAATGTAAGGCGAAACACGATTAGTCGGACTACAAATACTAATTTTTTGTTGTTAGGGGAAACGGTAGTAGGGGTACTTTTTTGAAAAGCTGTGTAAACATGGCCCGATTGGTTAGACCCGCCAATATAGTCAATTAGGAGCGTCAGTTCAGTGCCACATTTTAAAATAAACTTACTCAGAAACAGTGCGTTGAGAACCAGCTTATATTTTTTCTAAATAAAAGCCTGGGACAGAGGCAGATCGGAATTTGTGCCATATTCATCGCCAGTCAACGTATTTGTGTATTATTTCCATGAATTGTGGTAAGCTTGACATATTTGATATCTTTTTAATGAAAATTGAATGTAAATTGATAATTTATGTCTGTATATGTGCGTGGTTCAGTAGCAAACATGAGGCAAGGCCTAGATAGTGCTCCAACCTGAACAGAACGTGTCGGAGAAAAGAAAACTGCATGGAATTGCCAAACAGTACACTGACACCTATCTTATTGACTAGATAGAACTAATGCTGGAATTGCATAGGCTTAGTAACCATTAGGGAGGAGTATACTGGTGTAAATTGTTTCAGATGAAGCTAGCAGTTGGCCTACCGCTCTGAACTCAGTGTTTGTTATGTATTGTGTTCAGTGTGGAAATAGATTATAAATTAGTTCTGAAATAGGAGGTACAACCTTCTTGTTTCAGGGACCGTGGTCCTAAGTTATTGAAGCAGCACCTGGTCTGAGTTTTGCTGAATCCAGAGGCTGACAGCATACTCCTTGGTCCAGATAGCGACCAGTGAGGTGTTTCCAGAACACAGTGAAGCAATCGAGCAGAGGAGTCTTTTCCTGCCTCCATCACGAAAGATAAGCTTCTGTGGCCAGAGCAGCTCAACATTATGTGCCCCCCCCCCCCCCTCTAAAATTGACATTATATTAAACACAGAGGGACAATAAATTGTTTCAAATGACAGGAACTGTGAACTTTTCCCAATACTATTTCCACGATAATCAAACACTTGAAGTCATGATGACAAACAACAATCTAGCTTGAAAAACAAAACCAGTATTACCTCATAATACTACTTCACAACTTACACACATAGGATAATACTAATAAATTATGTCAATACAAAGATCATATTTATAAATTGTGATTATATTTGATTGTGATTCCCGGTTCACTGTGTAGTTGAATCAGGATACCTATTGTTGAAAGTAATTATTACATATATATTTGAAACTTTACACTTGACTCATTTAAGATAGTCTTATAGATGTTATATGTGTGTGAGTGTCACAGTGTTGTAAAGTGTTGTGGAATAAATTAAATTGTTTATCTGTCTGTTGTTGTTGTGACTTACACTTCATCATTTTCATAACCCTAGACATTCAACGTAGTCATCACAATATTCCAGAATAATTCTGACTGAGGTATAAATGTGGTAGCAAGTAAGGTCATCTGTAATACACCACACTTATTAGATACAGATACCTTCACAGCTGATCTCAGTCAGTACACTAAGTCCCCTAAAAATATTAATATCATCCCACTTTACCACATACATATATATATATATATATATATATATATATATATATATATATATACATATCTATATATATATATATATATATATATATATATATATATATATATATATATATATATATATATATATATATATTTATTTATAACTATCTATCTATCCATCTATCTATCTATCTATCTATCTATCTATCTATCTATCTATCTATCTATCTATCTATCTATCTATCTATCTATCTATCTGTCTATCTATCTATATGTCTACCTATATGTCTATACATGTGTCTGCCTGTCTTTTTATGTGTCTGTCTATATATTATTTATCTATCTACCTATCTGTCTAACTGCCTGACCTGTCTGTCTGTTGATCAATATATTATTTTGAGTGATTAATAAAAATAAAAATTATGATAATAATGATGTCGTAAACCAACAACCATGGTGACAGTTACATGTGTGTTATGAACGGTTTCTCTGACTTGTTCTTCTTTCACATTTCAATTCACAAAGGACCATAGGCCTTCAACAAACGTACGCCTTGTCTCCCTGTCCCGTGCCATCAACAAACGTACGCCTTCAACAAACGTACGCCTTCAACAAACGTACGCCTTCAACAAACGTACGCCTTCAACAAACGTACGCCTAGTCTCCCTGTCACGTGCCATCAACTCAAGGTCTATCCATGGCTTCTTTATCCTCTTCACGTCTGTCTCCAGTTCTCTTTTCCATGCGTGTTTTTTTTTATTTTGGTCTTCCCTACCTCTTGTACCCTGAGATTCCAGAACAGGGATAGTCATGTAATGTTATCAACAGGTTTTTTTTCAGTGTGTGTACTATCCATCTCCGGCGCCTTCTTCTCAATCTTTGTCTGATTTTTGTTATTAGTTCTATATTAGTGATTGTGTCATGCCACTTCAATCCTTCTATTCTACTCAAACAATCAGTTATAACAGTCTGTAGCGTTTTGGTTGTTAGTACAAACAATGATCAAGAGGATTATAGCACGAACTGCCTGAATACAAAAATAAGGTAAAGGATCCCGTTACACGCCCATTGAGGCATATTGGGAATATATGGTGTTAGGCCCATATTTTCTTGACCATCGGCACACTAGGGGTGGTGTGGTCAGCATCACGCCGGCCGGCTTAACCTTCCCATAATTGCTCTGGTACCGCAGTATAGTGTAAAGTAGACAAACCCTCATCAACGGCCATACCTGCTAACATGGTTCTTGAAGAAGACAATGAAGAACCGGTTAACACTTATTACCTATACCGTTTTCATTGTTCTATTCAATGCTTTTTTTCTGTATCAGTTTCATATGAAAGAGAAGCGATGTGGTTATACAAATATGGCGAAATCAGTTGTTGTTTTTTTTTAAATAAAAGAAGAAAATAATGAGAAGTCCTACAGAATGAAAGAGGAAAGGAAGACAGATAGGAAGGAACACGCTTCTACGTCGTTCACTCTCAAATAACCACATTTATCTATCTTATAAAGCGTGGCAGTCCGTCTCACGCTTCTGTCGTCACCATACAGTTTCTCCCTCAACTGAGTTTAAGAAGGCCACGCATGGAGTGGATAGTTCTGGAGGACATGCTCTACTGTCTGTTTATCCTCCCTCATAGACACATATCTGTCTGTTTCTTATCCCTTTTTTTGGTTTTTAGTTTGTTTTTTAAGGACTATCTTCATTGCACACGGACAACTCCATCAGTGCTCCGATCTCCTCCCTTAGATCACACAATGAGGATCTCAGCGCAGTGCACGAACTCCGTAGCACCGGCGAGAATCACAACGTGTGTATATAATGTATAGGAATCACACATTCTATAAATATTTTACTGGCGGGTAGGTTTCCTAATGTTTTAAAAAATTCTTCTCCCTATATGGACACATATCTATATGTTTCTTCTCCTACGTGGACACATATCTGTCTGCCCGATCTTCTGTTTGTTGTACATGTGATATTCAAGTCTACCATGGCTGGTTCTTAGTCTGAAAATTATCACTTGGTCTGTTCTTGGCAACGTATAATATGCTTCTGCATTACCGCACTCTGAGTGTTTCTCTTGCCATATTTCTCAATAGATTTCTGATCATTGCTTTTATTTCTTCATATTTAGTCCTATCTTCTATTTGGGTTTTCCTTCCACCCTCTTTGACAAGTGTACAGGCATACCTCGGAGATATTGCGGGTTCGTTTCCAAACCACCGCATTAAAGCGAATATCGCAATAAAGTGGGTCACACCTATTTTTTTTTTTTTTGGCTTCCCAGTGCATATAAAAGCCTAAAATCATGATTACACTATGTTTATTAAGTGCGCAATAGCGTTAGGTCTAGAAAGAACAATGTACTGTAACATTAAATACTTTATTGCTAAATAAATGTTGATCTTCATCATCTGAGCCTTCAGCGAATCGTAATCTTTTTCCTGGTGGAGAGCCAAAATCTATCGGAAGAAGAAGGCACGTTCTAATAAATAAACGTGAATAATTTCACAAAAAGCGCAATGTCTGCAAAGCGCAATAAAGCGAAGGACAATAAAGCGAGGTATGCTTGTATATGCTTTCTTTTTCCATATATATATATTGCAGTGGGCGGTGACCCACTGTTTTTACTTTTATTTTAATTCATAGCTGGATTTCATTAGTCCTTCTACCAGGCTGTGGAATTCATTGTTTTTATTGTTCCCGAGAGCAGTGATGACTGACAGAGAGTCTGCGAGGAGCACCATCTTGTCTCTAGCAAGATCTTCATTTTCGATGATTGTAATTACAGCTATGTTTAGTGCTTCTGCTTCTTCTTCTTCCATCCTTAGCCATCAACCGGCAAAGCAGTATGTGGCCAGTACGCCTAGTGGCGTCTTAGGGCAACAACAAATTGATCAATCTATCGCTGTTTCCACCACGCCTAGTGGCGTCTTTGTGGAACAAAAACAGACCAAACAATCTATCATTGTTTCCGTAATCAGATTGGTTGGCAAGCAGGTGATCAGCCCACTGTGCGAAGTTTTTACGGGATGGGATAAACAGCCCCATGCCCATACCCTCCTTAGTCGCCTTTTACGACATGCGTGGTAGGGTGCAGTGTTACTATTCTTTGCTCCCCTTTCGGGCCCCGGTAACACACGGGTGTAGTGCTTCTGCCTTCGCTTTTAAAGTTGTTTGAGAATTTCTCAGTGGCTATTATCTATTTCCTGTCCATTTATTAATCAAACAAAAGAAAGTAGGAATTAATCAAAACTGAAAATCATTGTTTCTTTCTAATTCATTATCGTTTACTTCTTTTTTAACATTTCCTTTACAGTGACAGCTTTTGTTTCCCTTCGCTGTTTATAGTACATGTACGGTTGCTGTCTAATATTATACTTATTCACTTACTTACTTAGTCGCGTTCCTCTTCTACCGTGAGGTGTAGAGATTTGGAAGAGAGAGCGCGCACCATACTATCCTAGCGGCTGTCTTCCTCCTGGCCTGGTTCCAATCTAGTCCTCGGTTCTTCAGAGATTGTCTAATGTATTCCTCCCAGTGGACTCTGGGTCGTCCTGGAGGTCTGGATCCCTCGTTCTTAGTTTCTCATACTTGCCGTAGGCGATCTAATATAATAGATTTAAAATAAAATTAGTTTTCAAACATGGTTTAGTTGAAAATATTTAGATTTAAAACGTATTAAAACGTTTTAAACAAGATTTTGACAAAACAAGGATACTTCACGCAAGAAGTTAAAGATTTTCTTTTATAGGTTGTTAAATAATAGAAAGATTGAAAATGTATGACACGGTCATGAATACGGAACTGATGACAAGAACCAGACAAGTCCCCGTGGTACTAGAGATGAGCAGAAGATGCTGGCGATGAATAGGACACTAATTGAGGAAACCTGTTGATAGAATTAGGCGGTCCTTGGAATTTTCAGCGTAGGAGAGTTAGATTCAGACAAAAGGAGACAGATGGAGCCAAAACTGAAAATATGTCAAGGAAAGACCTTGAACTAATGGCACGGTATAGCGGGACTTTGTGTGTGTTTTTGGAGGCCTATACTCGTTGTGGGGTTGAAGAATGATAAATAAAATGAGTTTAAAATATTTACGATCTATTTCATAAGATACAGTAGATTCTGAGTAATTTCAGCGTACAAAAGCTTATATAAGATACAGTAGATTCTGAGTAATTTCAGCGTACAAAAGCTTATATAAGATACAGTAGATTCTGAGTAAGGTGGGGTGGGCAGATAACTATTTTCAGCGTTTGCCTCGTTTTGGCGAGGTGTGCGTCCCGTTAAAAGCTTATATTAATGTCCAAATATAAAAGACCTTCGTCTTGAAAGATAGTCCCATAGAAGATACTGCCGTAGGGGAGTGTATTGTTAGAGACGCACATACAAGGTACAGCATCTAGAGGTGGGGTGGGCAGGTAACTATTTTATTTTTTAAAATAAAATTTTGCCTCGTTTTGGCGAGGTGCGTCCCGTTCGAACTAGTCGGTTATATTAGGGCGCATGTCCAAATATAAAAGACCTTCAGGTCTTGAAAGATTACCATTTTTTGTTGCCTTTTCCTTCTCTAACTCAAAAGCAGAGTCAGGTACCCATGTACAACTGGGCACACTGGAGCGTAAAGATACCGTGATTCCAACCCAGCACCTTTGTCGCGAGAGATCAGCGCTCTAACCATTCCGTCAATTCAAACTAATTTGACATGCTCAAAAGGCAAACTTTTCCTTGAAAATGTCAACAAGATTATGAACCTGACACAACTGTAGCGTTACACGGGATAGTCTGAACATTTAATATCAGTGTATAAGCATTGTGTGAACCTGACACAACTGTAGCGTTACACGGGATAGTCTGAACATTTAACATCAGTGTATAAGCATTGTGTGAACCTGACACAATGTAGCGTTACACGGGATAGTCTGAACATGGTTTGGCCATGTCTGCAGAATGGGAGAAGATCGACTACCACGACAAGCATGGGAAACAAAGAGCCAGGGATCCAGACCTCCAGGACGACCCAGAGTCCGCTGGGAGGACAACATTAGACAATCTTTGAAGGACCGAGGACTAGAATGGAACCAGGCCAGGAAGAAGACAGCTGATAGAATGGTTGTCGTGAAACGAGTGTAACCCACTACTTTGTTAATCACTATGTCGAGATACAGATTTGCTTCAACCAATCAACGAGCAACGTTCACCAGTCTCTGAGACAGAATAAATTAACGGCCATCATGTTCACGCAAGATGGCGGATTAAAACTGAATAAAATTAGGCTGTATGAGACCAGGTACTAAACTGCAGGAAACCAATCAGCTTGCTCCGCCAGGAACCAACCAAAAGCCGTGCTTAAGAATGTACCTACCTATATAATCGGGCGGATTTTATGCATAATCACACATCACCGACACGACGCCAGAGATACCGACCGACTGAAGAGGAGAAGCTGTCACCTTGATTTATAGCTTACCTGGAGTGCAATGACCTGCAGCCTGCTTTGCTAAGTCGAGTCAAAATCTGGCCGGTTTGAATCTTAGAGGGTAAATATATTTACGATAACCTTTAGGAAAATAGGCTTTCAGCAGGTCTATAATGTTGGTATTTGTTGTGTGTCATTTATACTACCTATCAGGTTACTGATTGTATCTTGGGGGAATTAAGTATAATGATTGTATTTCCTATTATGATTGAATAGACGAAGACTAATAGGACTCATACCTCAATCTATTGTCTCCTATAACTCAATCTATTGTCTCACATGACTTCAGTCTATTATCTCATATAAGACCAACTGCCATATAACCAAAACAGTCCTTGTTAGGACTCAACCTATTGTCTCCTATAACTTCACTCTATTATCTCAGACCAACTGCAATATAACCCAAACAGTCCTTGTTATGACTCAATCTATTGTCTCCTATAACTTCAATATATTATCTCAGACCAACTGCAATATAACCAAAACAGTCCTTGTTAGGACTCAATCTATTGTCTCGTCTAACTCCAAACTATTGTCCCATATAACTCCAACCTGATATATCACCAAACAGTCCTCGTCGCATATACTCCTATCATAAGAACATAACGTTATTGTTAGGATATATTATAGCACTTGTCAGAGAGGGCCTGGTATATTATAGGGGGAAGGAAATGGTTGTATCACACTTAGGTGTACATACTATTGGATGTATTCATGTATTGAATTTATATTATGGGATGTATTCATGTATTGAATTTATATTATTGAATGATATCCATGTATTAGTTTATCAGAAAGAATGTTTTGCAAGTAGACACCTGTCTTGTCTCGCTATTGCTAAATCATACTGAGCCATGTTGTCATTCATCCTACATGCAGACACTGAGACACGCTCATATCATATACAATAGAAATAGGTGGGCTTGAGGACAGAAATTAGCCCCTACTTTTGCTTGTTACAGGTTTTATACGTGTCATAAAAACTGAGATCGTGGGTCGTCAATCCAGCTGCCTGGAACTCCGCAGGAGCATACAGGTTGTCAAGACTCTACATCTTTAGTCCCCCTCAGTCTTGGGTGGGCTAACGAAACGATCAACAGCTGGTGTTTTGTGTCAACCAAGCCAAGAAGGACAGCACTTCTAAGAGATGAGTACACATTAGTACCATTTCTGTCGGCATTGTGAGCAAAATCTAAGTCAATGAAGAAAACGTGAATTAGCGTAGCAAGAGACAATAATAAGATCATAGTGGATAAATTATACGTAAATAACAGCATAGCTGATAAACTTTATATCCTTAATTAACAGCACAGCTGATACATGTACTATAATTGAATAACAGCACAGCTGATATAATTTTTGTTCCTATAATTGGAAAACTTGTTATAATATATTTACATATCTATATAAATATAAATATTTGTAAATCATATGTAAACTTACAAATTCATTACATTCCATTTTCAACATTCACCCTTCAGCACAAGAGTAGATAGTGTATATACTAAATAAATAATAAGGAAATTGTATTTGAACGACTTGTCAATTTTATCATTGTTAAGTAAAATCTGTTTCCTTGTTTTTTTAATATCACAGTTAGTTACACAACGGAGGTGGCACTTTATGTCGGTCTCCTCTCTACTATTGTTTCGAGATCAGATCATTCACAGCCGTAACTAATTTGTGATACCAGTAGTCCTCTCAGACACTGGGACTTCACCATTTTCTGCAGAAATTCTATTTCTGTAATTGTCAGTACTATACTGATCCAAGAGCCAAAAAAAACCTCACGCCACAATGGTCTGGCGCTCTCTCTTCCAAACCTCTACACCTCACGGTAGAAGGGGAACGACTAAGTAAGTAAGTAAGTATAAGCATTGTGTGAACCTGACACAACTGTAGCGTTACACGGGATAGTCTGAACATTTAACATCAGTGTATAAGCATTGTGTGAACCTGACACAACTTTAGCGTTACACGGGATAGTCTGCACATATAACATCAGTGTATAAGCTGGACGCCGTGAGTGGTTCCCAGGGGTCTCTGAAGAGACAATGAATCAATAGGATCCCAGCTCCTTCAGGCCATTGAGGCACGGATGCCAACTTCATCATTTAAAACAAATTGTTACAGACACCACCACTGGAAGATCACATATTTTGACATACGTTTCTCATAAGAGTTCATCTGCAGTGTTGGCGCCATTCTCTAGAAGGAGTGAAAGAGATGATGATGATGATGAGCTGGACGGATTTGATTCTGAAAGTTGTAAATTCTTTGGCTGTACTGAATGTTGATGAGAAGGAGTCGCTGGCGTAGGACAGGACACATACTTAAGGCAACTGTTGATAGAATTTCCAGGTAGACCTTGTTCTGGAATCTCTAGGGTATGAGAGGTATAATGAGATTTAAAGCACACATGGAGAAGAAACCTAGAGATAGAAATGAAAATTGTGAGAAAAACATAGAAAAAATGGAGCTGGTGGCGCGCAACGTGAGGACGTGGGAGGAGTTTGTTGTAGGCCTATGCTCCTTCGAGAGCTGAAGGTAATGATTTAACACATACGTTATCTAAATCAGTGGTATTCAACCTGAGGCACGTGTACCCCTAGGGGTACGAGAAGACGTCTAAGAGGGTACGTGAAAAAGAAGTCTGCGAATGCAATGTAAAGGTAAATTGAATACATGGAATTATCCACTAATAACCTTGGGAGAGGTAAAAGCGCATATGCCTGTATCCACAGACAAAAGGCATCACCTGCATGGGAACATACCTGACATCAAAGCAGCGAGAATAAAGAGGGGGATGTCATGGATAGCGCAGGCGGAGGAGACTATTAGACAGGTGACCACAGTTGAAAATATATTCAAGGGAGAAGAGTGGAGTAAGTCAGATGAGAGCTGGATGAACTACCAGCAAGTCATCATCAGCCTTGGTAGAGAATGCAGAACTTGGTCCAATGGGAGAGCAGAGCTGGAAAATGATCAGCTTATAAATGATAATGCTGGGGATGATGATGCCATTGTATACACTGATGGGTCTGTAATCTGTGGTAATAAATCAGGGTGGGGCTTCTCTGCTAGAGTAAAGGGTAGAACCGTCGCTGAACATAGCGGGACTTACATGTGTCGTGAAGTCTGATTCACAACACGTCATTCTGACCACAACAGTGCGTCATACTTTATATGACAGTATATCCTTGACGGACCAATGAAATCGCACCTTCATGTATAGTGTTTACAAACGTACTAGCCTAACAATGGCGAGCTCAAATCTGTGTAACCTTGTTTCAATTGGAGGTAAGCTACAGACTTATGAGCGAAGCACAGCATGGCAGAGGTCAAGAATTCATTAATAGGAATGTTCATTTAATAGTGTATGCAAAGATTTCCACGGGAAGTAATATAGGAATGGAGAAATCTCGAGTGGACTGTATCGAGACATCAGGCAAGTCGAAAATTTTGTTGTTTGAGCTACGCTTCTGAAAAGAAAGATGTAGGAAAGTAAAAGAATGTTATCTAGAACGAGAAAGAATAATCTAGGGCGTAATTTAAGCCTAAGATGAAGGAAATCGGTCCAGGAATAAGGAGGATATGTAGATGACTAGTTTTTCATATTTGCACAGCTGGACAAATGTATACACATTTATAACATATAAGGAAGGGAAACCCGAGGCCTGTAAACGGTAAATTAATATGAAACAAACATAAAGGTATGTTTTCAGGCACTCGTAAGAAATAAAGAAGTAGATCACTAGACAACAGAAAAACAACAGACATGAGTGGCTTTCCCAGGATTTGAACACTGGACCTTCCGTGCGACAACCCCGCCTAGCTATGCAAGCGAATCACACTATCCTCTCTGCCATCTACGCATCACCTACATACGATATATATATATATATATATATATATATATATATATATATATATATATATATATATATATATATATATATATATATATATATATATATATACGAGATATAGTGGTTAATCAAATATGTTTCAGGTTATATCCTGTCATCCAAGTACACGTTAAAGAGTCAGCCACTACTGCCGGAACTAGTGGTGCGAGCGCCCTTGTTGTTCATAGGGACAGCCACCCAGTATCCACGGCCTGGAGGAATCTCATGTGACTTTTCCTTCCATGTCAGGAGTGTGACAGGCTTCAATTCACCAGATAAGTGGCCAAACAAGGCTACTGTTCAGAGTACCCAGTGAAACCACTATTCTAAGAAAGACATATCTAATGATGACATCTTGTTGGGCATAGTTATAGCCAGTGAAAGCCTAAAATTCATTGACAGTGAAATAAAAGTGTTAGTAAGATATAGATATTCTACAACCAGAGTGAGTTCAACCAAGAGAGAACTTTCCTAAAATTTTAAAGACTTTAGATCCTTTTGACCATTTTACAAGTGATTTTATTTATTTAAGGTTGTAATAAAATTTTAAGTTCGGTGAAAGATTTTCACACAAGAAAAGAAAAACCTTTATAAATAAATTGTAAATATATATTTACCAGCAGACTTACTTAAATTATTTAAGTTAAGTTACAGTTCTTGTTGGTAGATAGTTTAGTTAATTCCCCTAGCAGAGCTATTTATATTAACAGAAGAGGATCTTGAGAGGAGCATTTGGGAACTTAGAGTAATACATTACCATCATCTCTAGGAACTTATTCAGCTTGATCCTACCTTTGATGTCCATACACCCTTACTCTTTTCAGAGAAAGGGGTATTACTTGTAAGACCAGTCTGTTATCTGGCGCTATCCTGGTATCACCTGATACAAATTTGTGTCAAGGATACTTTATAATTTCAATAACAATCAACCCTCTCGTGACAACATGATAACAACCTCCAGCATGAGAATGGAGGTAGAGACAGTTACTGCTGCCTTAAGAGGCTGTCTGAGACTTTATTAACGAAGGCAGTTATTGTATCAGACTCACAATCCATGCTACGAAAGGTCCAAAATGGTTGGCTTCGACATTAATGGAAAACCTCCATAAGAAGCATCGAATCTTCATGAATCAAATGGCTGGGACAGTGGCAATGAAAGAGCTGACAGACTAGCTTCAAGAGCACCCATAAATGGTGCATTGGCCATGGATAAGGAAGAAATACAAAGGGCGATTCATGTTCGTGTATTAGAGAATGACACTGCAATCGATGAATCATCATCGAGTCTAAGACTGCTGGAATTTGGCATCAAACGTAAGACCAGCAGGGATGGACGTATGAGAGGACGCATCCGCCGTTTATACAACCAGTGCGCAACAGGAACAATTAGCATTCATACCCTTCGACATTTGCTGCGGGAGACTGAGCACCTATGGGTTTGCCCGGAGTGCAATGACGTCGATTCTGATTAACAATAACAATAAAACCTTGGGGGAACATAGTAAAAGATAAATTATATCTGAAGTTACGCAAACAAAAAAGGTTGAATATCACTGACTGATGTAGATCATATTTTAAATATTTTGAATTACCGAGTGTCTGAGACTTTTTTTTTTTTTTTTTGCACTTACCCGTGCACGTATCTGTGTACTTTCTTTCATCTTTAAAATGTACTGTGCAACACGTAAGATTATTCTGGAAGAATAGACCTATGACTCACTACATGGCGTGACCAGTAAAATTCTGTAACGAAACAAATAGCTTTCACAGACGTCAGAGCAGCACTAACTCAAAGAATGGATTTGCTTCGGTACATGATTTGCAATGCCTGAATTCCATTCACTACATCTCTTGGTGTTGACACATACCAGATTAATTTCCGTTTAATGCATCCAACAAAATAATGAAAGATACGAGAACTAATGGAAAGGTACTGAAAGCAGTGGCGGATCTACATTTTGGGGGCCATTAATCTCGACTTCTTGGAGGGGCTCCTTTTATCAAAAAAAAAAAAGAGAAGGCTTTGAGGGATAGTAAAGAAACGTATTTTAGAGAAAACTGGACTTGGGGGCCCCCGAAGCTCAAGCTTCATTTGCCTCATAGTAGATCCGCCTCTGACTGAGCATGAGTTTGTGGGAAAAAAAATCTTGCATTGTCTTTTTCATAATGAACTGAAAGAAACGAATGTTATCTGGGGGGAAAAAATTAATATTTCTTCATCAAACGTCTGAGATATCGTGCGATTGCAGATAACGGGAAATGGTCGTTGTAATCAAATGCCATTGATGTCCAGCTTGCAGTTTTTAAACTTAACGTTGACATGGGCGCTTTTTGAAAGATCATGTCAATGGAGTTAGACGATATGGGACACCAGGACAAAATCAGGCTTCAGTCTTACTTTTTAAATGCCAGGTAACGAATGCTAAATATATCATCATCATCATCATCATCATCATCATCATCAGCGTCCTGTCGTGTTCCTCACGGATCATGTAGCTACCATTGAAGCTGGTCCACTATCAGTATGCCTGTTCCAGGCAGTCACAAGGTCTTGCAAGGATGGTTTGTGTGGCTATTTGTTCCACATAATGAGGTTTCCCGCCCCATGTACAACCTTACGAAGTGCAAAAAAGAAAAAATAAACAAATAAAATAAACACAACAATTTCAAGTTCGGTTCTGATATATAATTCCTTATATACAAATTGTTTTACTGAAAAGTCTCAAACAATTTTTAAAAATCCAGCACCCTTTTCTGGAAACTACTGAAAAACGCGTATTTTACCGGTTTAATTAAATTGAACTTCCATTTAAAGAACGAGAAGGTCTTCATTGTTTTCATAATGCACTAACAAAGATCCATTGGATTTGAAATAGAATGGAAAGGAATTAAATAACCACAGAAGAATTAGTGCCTTCCCCTGAATATGCTGCAGAAAGAAAAAACATAATTATTCCCAACGTCATGTTTTGGCGGACTACTCACTCGTATAATTAGAAATGTCACAGCATGATGTTAAACATATGTAAATAGTGACTCGTTTCCAAAAAGGAACCAAATTATTATTCTCAAATTGTAAATTAGAGTTTCTAAAAACCGTGCATTTTAAACCTGCACTGTTTAAACACACGAAAATGTTCACACTTCAATCAATCGGTCTCAATTGCCATGCCTTCTGAGAGCACGTTTTCTCACAAAAACAGTAGTTCAGAGTCTCAGAGTCTCAGAGTCTCAGAAACTTTAAGCCAAATTATGTGGTTACGAGTCATATCTGATCGACCACGTTCCTTCAAAACTCGTGGCAACGATCCAGCGTAAAGGGAATTCTTGATTACTGATCACATTACATCTTGTTTAAAAGTAATAACGGAAATCTCTGATTTGATCACAAAGCACTGGAACTACATTAGGCGTGAAATATTCATTCTAAACCACAAAGAATCAATTTTTTTTTTCTCTTAAATACTTCAAACGCTCTGTATTATCTGGAACCAAAAACAAATTTCTAATAATAGTAACGCTGTAGCCTACTAAGCATGTTGTAATATGCTACTTGGAGGGTTGTGTGTGGGGTTCTAGCTACCTCGTAATGTGGAAACTTTAAGCTAACAAAACTTCAGCAAGTATGAACAAGTAACCAAAGTTCAAAAAGTCCAAACGAGTTAACAAAAGCAAATCATTCCATCACTCAGACGATCAAGGTAGAAGAAGGTCCTCCCATTCAGCTGGCTCATGACGCACCACAGAGAAGGCCAAAAGTCTAAAAACTGCACTCGACCTTTTTCTAAAATGGCAATGAAATAAATAATGAAGACTTGAAAGACTTTAAGCGGACGGCACAAGGGCAGACAAATGCCGCTGTAATTTGATGAAGAATTCTGCTTCTCGCAGTACTGTAGAAAGAATTAATAATTTATTTAAAAGTGTCTGGAAACGTGGATAAAAAACGCCGAAGAACAAAGACAAAGACGATCACAGACCAAAAAAAAAAAACACAGACAAGGAAGATCACAGACAAGGAAGGACGGAGACAAGGAAGATCGTGGATAGCTTAAATAGATTGGCAAAAAAAAAACGGTGAATATATTAAAAAACAATTGAATGACACTACACAGACATAGTGTGAATAATGAATCTTGCAAAGAAAAGGTGGCGTTCCTATCTCTGGCAGCTCACGAATATATTTTAGTAGTCAGCTTGAGAGCTTTCATTGCGAATGAGGAAAATGTATATTTGATCCCGGGGACACCACAGTTTTATGTGTCGACGGGAGAGGTCTAGTCCAAAATGTCCCTAGTATAAAAAGCCCCCCCCCCCCCTTCCTCCTTTCCCTACCCCCTCCCTCCCCTTTCCCCACAGAAGCCTAAAGATCTAGAAAACCATTCACTGTAATCTACCGCTAGATCACAAATGACTAGTTGCAGACCCCAGGCCTAAACTATCACGATTCTTGATGACGACAAATAATTGAAATAATTAAATACGTTTGAAGTGCACCAATTTGTTTTCTACGAAAATCTTTCTACTCCGACTGCCATAGGACGCAGCACAGTGTGATACATTATTCTCCCAAGGGCATTTTGCTACGACTGTTAGATTACTCATGTCTGCACTTTACACGAAATTAAAACAAAAAAGTATTTGATGCGTCTAAGCCAAAACTTGAAAATATTCTTCCACCAATTTCCTTATGTGTTATAAACATTAAGTATTAGCATGATATGTAATGTCCCAGCGTCTGTTCGTCCAGAAACATTCCCATTAGCTTTTCGCGAAATACATTGCATTGTGCTATGAGTGAAAGTAATCTTCCATAAAAACCATCACACATAGAAACAAAATGTATTTCTTTTTGGGTTTAATTTCATAGCTTTCTTTACACGTAACCCGTCATGAAATGATAGAGACGTCGAATCATTTAGTTTTCGCAATAAAAGATTCACCAAGTATCTTTTCACGCTTTATTTGAACGTTACTATTCTGTTAAAAATATGGACAGAGTACTGAATTGCAGGAAATCATTAAGGTGGATGGGTTTTCATCCGAGTCATGGACAATGACTAAAACCCACAAAAGCCAGTTTCAAACCTCAGAAATTAGGTATCAAAGGAAGGTGGTTGAAGTACAAGAAGTGACATGTTCCGAAACTAGACAATACGTCAAGGCCTAAAAACCCAATCCCTCCAGACCCAAGTAGAATAGTCCTAACTACGATCGTTTGGCCATATGTGAAAAAGATGATCATCAGCTACCACGACAAGTTTGGGAATCTAAGAGCCAGGGATCCAGACCTCCAAGACGACCCAGGGTTCGCTGAGAGGACAACAATCTCTGAATGACCGAGGACTAGATTGAAACCATGTAAAGGTATTGCCTCCCCTGCTTTGCAGTAGTGGTCCAAAAGTGGCCAAAACTCAAAAGTATTTACTTTGGGCCTTCAAAGGTGTCTACCTTCGCACAAGATTACTCTTGGCAGAGATGTAGATAGAAGGGTAATGACACTTCTATCACAAAGGGAGTCTTCACAAGATATTCAAATAAGCGAAACCAATGCTGCTTTGGCTGAGCACGTTAATTCTAGACTCTGCCGACCACTTTTGTGAAGAATTAAGCAATGGTTAATTTTAGCTCGTTAAGCCCCCACCTCTGATTTACTCAGTGGAATTCTTATTATTCTGGTACAGCTCTGTTTAGAGTGTGTGTAGTAAATTGACTGAGACAAACATGCAGTACATTTAAAAGGATTAAATCGAAGTTAAATTTGTAAAATTACAAATAACAAAATTTAATAATTACTTAAGTTTTAATAGTTTGAAAATAATTGAATAGTTTAGAAGAAAAGTTTCATCATTGATTGATAGTAGAGTCAATGAAAAAAATTCACTTTGTAGCGCATATTTTTCACTTAGCAGCCAATAGTAGTTTCTTTTCCCGCCGATGGGTTCTTTTTACACTGCTCGTCGCTGGTCAAGGTTGTCGGGTGTAGCTCGTTTCCCAGAAATGTCAAGGAAAGTCTACAAAGTTGGTCCCTCGTCTTAAAGCTTAGGCCACTGTTCCCTTCTCGTTCCAGAGATAGTACTTTCTGCTGGTACCACCAATAAGCCAATCCTGGCTCACAGACGCTTTTGCTCAGATGGATAAAAGAGACTTGAATCGGCCTCTTACACGCGTCTGGGGTGTCGTTTCTTTTATACGATAATTCCATCGATGACTCCGTGTGATTTAAGTTTCCTCAGTCCCGGTTTCCTTATTAAAATGATAGAGATTTCCTGGGCTGTTTTTGCAAGTCCGTCAAGATTCTCCAAGAAAAGGTGCGATAAAAGAAATTCTGATTTCTAACTCTGGCAGGTCTGGTGTCGTCGTGGCAAGCGTGGATCTCTCAGTAAATTTTCACAGTGAAAGAGACTGCGAAAATGGTCATGTTATATTCCCTGTCTTCCCACGCATGTGTTTGTTACGAAGCTAAGTAACAAGCCAGTCGTTTTAAAACACGAATGACCCGTGGGGAAATTCAAAATATTTCCGACATGGAGAAATTTGAACGAAATGCAGAGGTCACGTTTCCCATATATGGCAATCGTGACATTCAAATATTCTCGTCAATGATTACATATAACTTCTTACATCTACCCGGAAATAATACAACATTCCCACTCAGGTGTGTCTGTCATCCCACCAGGTCAATAATTGACCGGCGCTCCTTATGCAAGCACAAACTCCTGTTTGATCATCTGTGCTGTGTCTTATCACGTCAATAATTAATCGGGTCACACGAGCCGTATCAGCGCTAAGTAAACTCGCTTGGCAATTTACGTGCGAAAACAGTCGCACCTTGTGGTACAATAGCATTTCTGTCGGTCATCCTTGCATCGCCGTCTAATCTATCCGGAGGGATAGAGAGGTAAACACACATACATGACGACTATCGCTGAGAGGAGTGTAAGAATGAAATACCAAATATCTGCTACACATAGCAGAGAAAGAAAGTGCGACAATTGAAAGCTCGCAATAAAAATCAGTGCAAAAATGTAACTGATACTGCCGTAGTGAAACAGAGATCGAGATGGATCGCCCCATTCTGTCACAAACCAGGCGAGGAGGAAGACAGCCAATAGGATAGTATGGCGATCTCTCTGGCAAACATCTATATTCCAGGGTAGAAGAGGAACGACTAAGTTAGTAAGTAAGTAGACTTTTCATTCCACATATCAGTTTAGAGCCAACGGATACTACCTTGCGGTCATCTTCATATGTCTTCAGTTTCATGTGACTATAGCTTTAGCATGACAAGCAAGAAAGCACAGGGACAATCATTTGATCTTGCGGGTGCTTACCTACTAGAGGCATTATTTCTCATGGGCAACTTTATTTAGCGCTCACGCGATTAAGAAACTCAGATAATCTTAAAGTATATATTCAGGGCATATGCTACCAAGATAACAGTACATTTACACACACATATTCGTATTTAAAGGTTGTTGAGTTATTGGTCAAATTACTTTATGTTTGAGCGTCCGATTGGCAGAGTTGCTAGAGCGCTCGTCTCTCGCAGCAAATGTACCAGTTTCGATTCACGTTAATCGTGACACTACAATCCAACCAGCTGTAAATGGGCACCAGATCGGTATTTGAGTTAGACAAGGAAAGGGCACCGACAGTTGACACTGGTCATCTGACCTCTCGATGTTGGACCTGGTATAATGAAATATCTAACATTTTACTCCCCACGGCTGTATCTGTTATGGGACTATTTTTACTTTTACCTTGACCCTTGCCATTTATTTCAATGAGATTTTTTAGACTGCAAACGGCTCCGCGGTCGACCCAGCCTCATGAATTGGGTACCAGAGCAACTATGGGAAAGTTAAGGCTGCCGGCGTGATGCTGGCACAACATTCTTTGTGTGCCGTATAGTCAAGAAAATATGGGCCTAACAGCATATTCCCAATATGCCTCAATGGGAGAGTCACGGGATTCTCTAATATTTACTATATATTTACCGATTCCCACTTGTCAGTTTTCTAAATGTTGCAGAAGATAAACGTGTAAGATGTTTGCTTTAATTCAACTCCCATTATTGTTGTTACCGGAAATACTTGTTCCTATTGCTAGATAGTTTCACATAAATGTGTTTACAGCTTCTTTTAATATCACATGTAGACGACAAGAATGTCCGTCCGTTTTTTTTTTGGATTTTTTTTGAGCCAAGTTAACGCATAACAGATGCCTGAAATAAAAATAGTTCAAATGTGTGGAGAATTTGTGAGTGACTTCATTATTTTTGTGATATCATGTGTCATATGAAATAAAACGCTACGTCAAAGTTGACAAAACAAGATGTTGTCTCTTTGCAGACGAGAAATGATTGCTTTGGGTCAAGGTCATATCACGTCACAGAAATGGCCGAATACAAACTAAGGAAGATTGAATGTCGTAAGATATCGATGTATACACAAGAACATGCAAGATAAAATTTGCTAAGTTAGCGATGCGTCCTTTCACGATTTACTTTCACAGTATGACGATGGTGTCGTGTGGATGGTCATCGGGTTCGATTTCTGGTAAGCCTATCACTTGTATTTCGTTTCTGTTGTTTGGTGTCCTCTTTTATGTCCAACAAGTACCTGTTAATAATCTGTAGTTATTTATTTATTTATTTACTGTTAACAGGACTCACGTATCCTTTATTATCTATTTACGGTAAAATATGCAATAATTTAGAAAAGGCATACGCTAGAAAGAAAGAAAAAAAAGAGACTTTATAAGATAATGTCATGTTGACCCAAAAAGCCAAAGAGTTGAATCCTTCCATCCCAATTCGAGCTCTCTTTCTCTTTTGAGAACTCTCTTTAGCCAGCCGTTTCCTTGGATTACCGAAATAATCTTACCTTTGTGTACTGTAAGGGAATTCTTTGCCTGGAAACGCCTACAGCCTTTGTCTTCACATCCGCTGAAGATTATTTTCTTAACAGTGCTCGGGTTTGTTTACTTACCGTCTTCTCGTGTCACGTAATTAGGGAAACTGAAAACACTAAACGTCAGTTGTATGAGCAAAGAAACAAAGAACTAAACCAGAAAATGTGAATAGCAAATGATAAACACAAATGGGTATACTGTTGGCCTATGCGAGAATAAGCATATCACTTCTGTCGATATTCTGTTGTCTAGTTTTGTTCTTCTTTATTTCTCACTAATCGTCACCCTTCTTCTTCTTTGATCCTTAGCCGCCGACCGTCAAAGCAGTCAGTGGCCATCACGCCTAGTGGCGGCTTTTGGGCAACAACAAATTGATTCCACTTTGCTCGGTCGGTGGCCATCCTTTGTACAGTGCCCCAACTCTGGTTCATTCTTTGCATCTCAGCCTCCACAGTCCTCCGCCAGGTTGCTTTTGGTCGGCCTCTCTTTCACTTTCCTTCAAGGCACCAAAGCATAGCTGTTCTTGTGATGGCATCGGGGTCTCTTCTGAGGACATGGCCAACCCTAGTACTGCTTTATTCCATCACCACATCAGCGTGTTTTGAGAAAAACGCATCTAAAGTTTTTTGGGGTTTCAGTTGAACATGAAGGATTTATTATATTAAAACTAGCAATAAACCGTCAACATTGGCTGGTTATTAATTTTAGTGTGTTGTTTCTGTTACATGGATTACCGACGGTACTATCATTTCTGTGCTCATTTCATTGCAGGCGACCGTCATTAGATATTTAGTAGTGAAAATTATATGGATGTATTAAATATGAAGACTTGGAGTAACCTTACCTAAATGACATGTGGAGCAGTGATAATGATCTAATGGACCGTAAATTGACTAAATAACTAACATTTCTTTTATGACAACATGTCTCGTAATCGTTCGTGCATCTTTTAAAAGCTTTCCCTGGTCGATTTACTGCCTCTGAGAAGCCATGGTCGACGTACTGCCTCTGAGAACAACGTTTCAAGTTTGACGAAACTCCAGTTCATGTACTGTTTATCAATCGTGTTGTTGGTTTCTTTCAGTAATCAAACTGTTCATGCACACCTTCGTTTGCGCACTTTTTCTATTTTCGAAAGAGTACATATAAGGGGAAACAATACAATTATTGTCTAACTTTCAACCACAGTTGCACCTCCTTAGCCGTGGTTAAAAGTTAAAAGAAAAAAGTGCGCACATGACGGTGTGCAAAATGTGACTGACCGACCGAAGTATACTACTCGTCAAAAGTCAAGGGCCACTTAGAAAAAAACCTTGGTTGAAACCATAAAACAAATCTGATATAAACGTAATTGGTATCATTCAAAACGGCATTTATTGAATACCAAATTGACATGTCACGTAAAGAAATGGAAACACACATTCAAACGCAATGAAGCTGTGAAGTGTGTCACCCACCTTTTCAAAAGTCACACAATAGATATTGGACAAATAGACATTTCAAAATCGGGTATGACCACCGTTTGCAGCAAGGCATTCAAGACAGCGTAGACGCATCGAGTCCACAAGGGTCCAAAGAGTATCCTGAGGAACAGCTTGCCATTCCTGAAGCAGAAATGCAGTCAGCTGTGCAACATCCATTGGCAGGGTGTGATTTGTTGACAATCTTCGACCAAGGACATGCCAGAGGTGCTCAGTCGGAGAAAGGTCAGGTGAATGAGCTGGCCACGCCATCCTGATGATCCCATGTTGCTGAATAAACTCATTCACCACACGAGCTCGATGGGGTCGAGCGTTATCATCTTGGAGGATGGCATTACCACCTATGGCCTCCAGAGCAGGCTGAACAATTGGTCTCAAGATTTCGTTCTGGTATCTTGGGCCGGTCAGGTTGCCTTGGATGATGTAGAGTGGGGTCCTGCCGTGTCTGTAGAAGCCTCCCCAGACCATGACAGAACCACTACCATAACGATCCACCTCTCGAATTGTGTCATCAGTAAATCGCTCTCCTGGTCGTCTCCAAACTCGAATCCTGCCATCATTGAATGACACAGTGAAGCAAGATTCATCAGTGAAGAGAACTTGACTCCACTGTTGCCTTGTCCATCGGATGTGCTCGCGACACCAAGCAACACGGGCTCTGCGATGAGCAGGAGTAAGAGGGATTCTGACTGCAGGACGTCGAGCAGCCAGTCCAAATTCATTTAAACATCTGCGAATGGTGCTTTGACTGACATTAACGTTTAAAGTTTGTCTCAGCTGCCATCTTAGAGTGGAACAAGTCACTGTTCGATGGCGTAGGGCTGACAACAAGAGGTACCGGTCATCATGTCTATTGGTGCATCTAGGGCGACCTGCCCGGTGGCGATCCTCCACACTTCCTGTGGCCTGAAATCTCTCCAAATTTCTTTGGATAGTACAGTGTGACACCGCAAGCCGTCTAGCAACCTCACGGACAGATAAACCACTTTCAACCCACGCTATAGCCCTCATTTTTTATAAGGTGTCAAGACTTCTTCTCGGTGGCATGGTTTTTGCAAGTGATGAAACTATCCTAAGTCTGCTGATTGTAAAACAAATTAAGAGTGAACTCTGTTCACGAAAAGTCGCCATTGCACGTGGAATGTCAATCAGCACGATTACTTCACCTGTTTGGTTGTACGGAAGTTTGAAAAAAACAGATTAAAAATGTGAATTTATGGTCAGCAAACCAAATTGCACGTGATCACCATAGTTGTCGGTGAGTTGTTTTTATGCTTAACGTGCATAGAGGACTGTCAGAGGAAGATATTGCACCCATTTTTACTAAAAACTTCTTTCATTTAATCATTCTATGCGCTTATATAAAAGTGTATTGAAAATAATAAGGTGGCCCTTGACTTTTGACGAGTAGTATACTTACGGCGGGTATTATGGTATTGAATGAAATTTTGCACGATGATTCAAATTGTTGAATGTATTAGAAATCAAAAATTAGAATATGGTAAACATTTTTCAAAACCGATTATAAGCAATTTCCGGTTGGAGATAGAATAATGTGCCAACAGAATTATTCACTTTCTAGTTGGTTTCTTAATTCTATCCCCGTACACGTGCCTTCCAGTGACATCATTATGTCGTCTCCAGTGTCCTGGTGAAGACAGCCTGTGGCGGGTTAAGACAACCTCAGTTCAGATCTATAGCTTAATTCTTACTCTCTATTCTCAGATGTTCATTTGCTGTTAACAAAAGAGTGATGTGTATCTTCTTTACGATTACACGTCTTTACAAAATGATGAAAGTTTGGAGGCTATTTTCTGGTAAGGTTGTTCTGTTTATCACAAACATTCTCTTTATCAAGCTCTTTCACGCAGGCCAACAATAAAAGACAAAGGAGCCATGTTTAAGTTTATATTATTCATTACATTAAATGAACACAATTTTGTACTGATATTTCTGGTAAGTCATTGTGCTAGACATTCACAATTATAAGAACATGCGGAAAAATATTACAGAGAAATCAAGACTTAAGCAGGGTGCTCATGAAATCTCTGTACAACTGTAATATGTATCTGAATATGCTCTCAGGTTTTATTTTATTTCATAATGTTTATGTTTTTTGATATGTTGGATACCTCGTTCCTCACAGCGGGTAACATAAAACCCATACATCTTGCTGAGTTTAATCCGTTTTTCAAAGTTCAATTTTAGAGGTAGCTCTACAGTAATGTGATGGAAAACAGAAAAGAGTTAATGTGTTTCCGCTCTTCTTGGAGTGTGACTTTATCAATTTTATTTGCATTTTGTCCTCTCACAAATGGCTTTGGTATGCCTGTATCAAGACATCTAAACTTTGTATAGAGGTAGTTGAGCAGCATCTGTGAGATACCAAGGGTGTTCAAGCAAAATACTTCGCACACTCTGGCCCATTTGGTAGTGCAGCATCCCCTGTGTCGTAGATTTGTGATAGGGGAATTAAGACATAGATTGGTCCCTTCTGAATAGACTAGAACCTGAGGTGACTCAGTGAGAGATAATATAAGAAATAGCTTTTCACGAGTGAGATGGTGGAAAATAAGTAAATACTATAACAATGGAATATAGATATTTTTGGACGAGCTGACAGACACACTTGAATAAGTTTATGTAAATTTTATTTATCATAAAGAATTTCACAACACAGTAAATAAATTTAGACTATCAAATCAATACACAAATAAACATAGGTTATGGAATCAATAACTGAGTTGACCCATAGGTGTAATCCTTTAACCCTCTGTTGAACCAAGATCCCGTTATAAGAGAAGTTATTCGACCAAAGAGTCACAGATTTATACACTATGGTCTAGGATTTCTCTCTACAGTAAATAACAGAGGTTTTTCCTGTAATCTACTCTGAAATAGATAGCATAGGTAATCTTTAAGAAGAAACAAAGCAATCAATGGATATATGGATTATAGAATCAAAGAATTATATCATCCCTGCATTTTCTCACTCTGACACACTTGTGATCACAAGACATGCTCTCTTACCTAATAGGCACTCTCACCACATCTGGAACAATTGTTTAAGGAACATACAGCCCATCCAATGCTGTGTTTAAACGAAACGAGCCACAGCTTCTCCAATGCTAATAAATTCAAATCTTGGGAAGCGCTCGCTTCACTATGGTACGTAGAATGCTGATAAATGTCACTTCAATTTTTGTCCAGGTAGTAAATAAATAAGATGTCTAATGTTCACAAGGGTACAGTAGCTTGAAATAATCGATTGTTACCTCGAGTTGCAGGTAAATAACTCTGTTCAGGATTTATCTTCTTCTCAACACAGTGGTTGTTATACAAGAAATGTCACAGGTTTGATTATGTTAAATGTTTGATTTAGTCGCCACCACGGGCCGACTGTAAAACTTTGATTATTGGAAAAGAACTCTGGAACTCAATGCCAGTTACACTATAAATTTCAGAAAAATAGTTCTTTTCGTCTAGTTATTCTCTGCTATACATAAACAGAAACCGCTGGTAGGTTTTGGGTGATCCAAATACTGTATAAGGGAGAGAAAAATACATAATACTTAACCATAACAGTATTCACAATCCTACGCGTAAAATAGAATATGTTCACTTCGGTCATTTAACTTAAATTATAAACCGCAAACTTAGAGCTTGTCTTATCGTTTAAAACTCCCGTGAAATAAATTCTAGTCCTTAAAAAAATAAATCATCATGAATAAGAAATAAATACATATCTCGTCAACACTCATGATGAATCAGTGCATTTACTTAAATAGTTAAAATGTTCTCTGACTAATTACTAGCAATTTAATTAAATTTATTTATAGCTTAATGAGTTTTAGCTAGAAATATAATTATTCCGCTATCCACTGTAACACCGTAAACTTAGAGAATTATAATGACGATTAAACTAGTAAATCACTCTGCACACAATCTAGTGAAGATATAATTCGAACTAACAATTCTATCTCTCGACAATACTAGTCATATATATATTTACCTTCGCACAAACTTCTAAGATTTTCTCCACGAGAAACTAAGACTCTACTATTACGGTGATTCTAGAACTCGCGCTAGAAGTCTCTCTAAAGCTGTGGCAGTACTGAATGAATGAAGTCTAAACTGCTGGGGTATAAATATCTGAAACTGACAAAGAATCAAAGGGAAAGTTGTAACTAGCAGACTCTTGCCAGATGTTGGCACCTTTTGCAAATCTACATAAATTCTATCTCATTCTGCGAATCAAACAACTTTTATCGCACCAATGCCGAAGCCAGGTCTATATTAAGATCTAGATGAAATAGAATCTACATATATTATCGCCTCACTCTCGCCATCTGCAGAAGTGGTCGTAAAGGAATTATAGCGAGAGTCTTTGATATGGCGGTTCGCATCTTGTAAATTAACTTACAACGAACGAATCCAGGCAAAGGTAATAGACAAATTGTCTCCCCTTTCCATCACCGACTGATCTCATTACGGCGATTTTTATGATCGCTGCCGAGATAATTACAGGTGAGCTGGACCAGGTCTGCTCGAAACCCCGCATCAAAGAGAATGCAATTAAAGGCTAACAGCCATAAACTGCTTGCTAAATAGAAAAATGAGAAAGGTTAGAATCTGGGAGGAAAAAGTACCAATCGAACGTATGCGAAAAGAAAGGTAATACCAATCGAGCGTATGCGAAAAAAAGTAAAAGAGCGAAAGAAAGGTAAAAGACAAGTGTAGTATAAAGAAAAAAACATAGAAATTTATTAATCATAAATCTCTGCCACACCCTGTAGAAATAGAATAGAATATTTTTCCTACTGAGATCTTTTCCACGGCAACGTTTATTTCTTTCTCTGCCATCAGAGAAGTAGTAGTAGTAGTGGTAGTGGTAGTTGTAGTGGTGGTGGTGGTAGTAGTAGTAGTAGTAGTAGTAGTAGTAGTAGTAGTAGTAGTAGTAGTAGCAGCAGCAGCAGTAGCAGTAGTAGTAGTAGTAGTAGTAGTAGTAGTAGTAGTAGTAGTAGTAGTAGTAGTAGTAGTAGTAGTAGTAGTAGTAGTAGTAGTAGTAGTAGTAGTAGTAGTAGTAGTAGTAGTAGTAGTAGTAGTAGTAGTAGTAGTAGTAGTAGTAGTAGTAGTAGTAGTAGTAGTAGTAGTAGTAGTAGTAGTAGTAGTAGTAGTAGTAGTAGTAGTAGTAGTAGTAGTAGTAGTAGTAGTAGTAGTAGTAGTAGTAGTAGTAGTAGTAGTAGTAGTAGTAGTAGTAGTAGTAGTAGTAGTAGTAGTAGTAGTAGTAGTAGTAGTAGTAGTAGTAGTAGTAGTAGTAGTAGTAGTAGTAGTAGTAGTAGTAGTAGTAGTAGTAGTAGTAGTAGTAGTAGTAGTAGTAGTAGTAGTAGTAGTAGTAGTAGTCGTGGTAGTAGTAGTAGTAGTAGTAGTAGTAGTAGAAGTGATAGTAGTAGTAGTAGTAGTAGTAGTAGTAGTAGTAGTAGTAGTAGTAGTAGTAGTAGTAGTAGTAGTAGTAGTAGTAGTTAGTAGTAGTAGCAGTAGTAGTAGTAGTAGCAGTAGTAGTAGTAGTAATAGTAGTAGTAGCAGTAGTAGTAGTAGTAGTAGTAGTAGTAGTAGTAGTAGTAGTAGTAGTAGTAGTAGTAGTAGTAGTAGTAGTAGTAGTAGTAGTAGTAGTAGTAGTAGTAGTAGTAGTAGTAGTAGTAGTAGTAGTAGTAGTAGTAGTAGTAGTAGTAGTAGTAGTAGTAGTAGTAGTAGTAGTAGTAGTAGTAGTAGTAGTAGTAGTAGTAGTAGTAGCAATATTACGGCGAGCTTGTGTCTTCATGTCTCCGTAGTGATTCGCGTGATGACTACGACTTGTTTGATTGGAAAAGCAGGAGGTGGAACAAAGCTGTATAAATGTAATTGGACTTAGAATAATTAAAATCTAACAAACGTTGAAATCAACATTATTTTTGTGACAAACATACTCTCGTAAAAGGAATACCTGTAAGAAATTGTGTAGGATGCTAGAGTAACATACATGACGTCAATTTGTGACCTCAGGTCAATTTTTCCCAAAAATGGAGATGAAATTTTAAAAAAAATCAAGCAACATTAAGGCGATGTCATGTCTGCAACCTGTCCATTGTTGACTAATTGAATGTATAGAAGAATGAGGCACGTCTCATGGAAAGAGAAGAAAACAAATAAAGAGGTCCTAGAAAACCTAGGAATGAAAAGAGAATTAATGAAGGAGATCAAAATTAGACAGCTAAAATATTTTGGCCATATAAAAAGGCCCATTACTGAAGAACATAATAGAAGGAAGAGTTGAAGGCAAACGTACTAAAGGAAGATAGTGCTTGCGGCGAGATGGACGAGTTTGATAATAACTAGTTGTGGCGTAATGGTGATTGGATAGAAAATTAGTTCCCAGAATTGGAGAACAGGGCTGGTGAGTTAGAGGAAGGAATGGCACGAGAAAGTTCAAGTAGTTAACCGCACAGTTCAGATGATAGCTGTACAAGAGAACTGATAGGTAAGCCATCTTCTAACTAGACCTATAAGAGCATAGGAATGCTCCAGAGGTGTTATATTAGTATGTGATTTCACCTCGTATTTATTCTCTACCAAATTAAATTATTACTCGTCTTAACCACACAATAAAATTATAACTGATAATTTAAGACGTTTAATAACTGCAGTTATAAAATATGTATATAAATATATGTTGTATGTCTAGAGTCACAGTCGGGATTCCGAGCTGGTAGGTCAACGATATACATGATCTTTTCTCTCCGCCAGCTTCAGGACAAATCAAGAGAGCAGAAAAGACATTTATATATCGCCTATAGAGACCTCACAAAGGCATTTCACCTGGTTAGAAGGAAGGACTCTTCAAAATCCTCCTGAAAATAGGCTGTCCTGCTAATTTGCTGGAAATGATAAAGTCATTCCATGAGGACATGATGGGAACAGTCCAGTATTCTGGAAGCACATCACAGCCTTTTGACATACGAAGTGGCGTTAAACAAGGCTGTGTTCTGGCTTCAACCTTCTTCGGGATCTTCTTTGCCTTACTCTTGAAACATGCATTCAGAGATGCAACTGAAGAAATATGCCTTCACACTAGGTCAGATGGCCGTCTGTTTAATCTCTCAAGGCTGAAGGCAAAAGAAAAATCAGAGGGGTCACTTTAAGAGATATGTTATTCGCTGATGACGCTGCAGTCGTCACTCAAAACCAACAGGAGCTTCAGAGCTTGATGAATGCTTCACCCAAGCATGTAAGGACTTTGGCCTCACAATAAGTCTAAAGTAAGCAAATGTGTTGATTTAGGATGTGGGTGCTGCACCAGTTATCACTGTCGATAACTATGAGTTGGCAGTGGTGCACCACTTCACAGACCTGGGGTCTACCATCAATGACAAACTCTCTCTGAACACAGAAATTGACAGCCGCATTGGCAAAGCTGTAGCTACCTTTGCTCGCCTCACATTGCGTGTTTGGGTAAACTCCAAACACACAATGAAGACGAAAGTTGCGGAATATAACGCCTGCGTCACTAGCACACTTCTGTATGGTAGCGAGACATGGACAACCTATGCTAAGCAATAAAGAAGGCTCAATAACTTCCATCTACGGTGTCTGCGCCACATCCTCGGCATTTCGTGGAAAGAGGAAAGATAAAGTGGCAAATGTCGAGGTGCTGGCCTTCAACGCATGTATACACTGCTTAGACAGCGCAGACTACGCTGGTTTGGCCATGTCCGCCGCATGGATGATGATCGCATCCCGAAAGATATCTTCTACGGACAACTGTCAGATGGCAAAAGAACAGTTGGGCAACCGCAGCTGAGATTCAAAGATGTGTGCAAGAGAGACATGAGGGTACTGGACATAAAATCCAGCAACCTGGGAGGATGAAGCTGCCAATTGCACCAAGTGGCGATGCTATCTGCGATGTCACCTCAGTTTGGGTGAAAAGAAGCTCCCACAACAAGCAGAAGAGAGGAGAAAACTTCAAAAGGAACACAAGGAAAGTAAGCAGCTGAGGGCTGTTACCTCAGGGGTGCATTCCCATAGTCAATTATGACTGAAGGGGCTATCATTATTATTATTATTATAAAATAAACCAATGCACTTTAATGATTACTAATGTGTAATAAAAGATTTGCACTTTTGGTATATAAATATTTCACCCCAAATGTTTTTTTTACTGAAATAATATGTCACTGTTAGTCCTTTTCATCATTTTGTATTTTTGACGCCCTGGTTTGTGTTTTCACTATGAGTTAAACTTAACTCGAGTGACAGGTGGTTGTAGTTGATTTCACTCGGTCATACATCTGGACATTGAAGACACTGATATTATGCTAGGTGACAGACAGTTTTGGTCCCCTGTTGACAGTGCACAATTTCCATGGAAAAATTGTGTAACGCTTCTCACCACCAGTTTGAACCTGCACATATATGACAAGGGGTTGGTACTTGGGATTTACACACAAGACTCCCCTCCGATGACGGCTACTTACTGGGAAATCGATTTCTCAGTCTGACACACGATCATGAGGCTGTGGTATGTCAGTTAACCAGGGTACGCCATACAACATTACATTTAAGGATGTTTACATCTATTAAGACGTTCCGCTTTGGCTTAGCTTCTGCCAAATTAGCAAATTTGTCTCCCCTATAATACATTCAGAAGGTGCTGAATAAAAGAAGCAGAAAAGACGAACTCTTTGTGCACATTACCCAAAAGTAGATCCCTAAAAAAGTACTGTAAACACTGATACGGACCTTTCCAGTTATATTCTTTTGTGGATTTGTGCAGAAACTATTAGTACATTTAATTATGGCGGTGTTAGAACATTATCTTTGATAATTGACGAGGAAATTATGATTTTGTCTATAAACTAGCACAAATTCGCAAAACAATCTTGAAATTACACGAACGTTTTTAAGCAGGAAAGGAACGAAATGATTGGACGTTCGGAGAAAAGGGTAGACCTGAGATGGGTATATAAAGAAGCCGTCTCAGACCTAAGGGTCTTTTATATTTGGACATGCGCCCTAATATAACCGACTAGGTTGAACGAACCGCACCTCGCCAAAACGACGCAAAACATTATTTAAAAAAAAAAACCATTTTATACTCCCCGAAATCACTTCAAGATCTGCTAGAGTTGAGAAGTTATCCAGAAGGCTGCCTCTTGATGCTAGAAGTAATCAAGCTCAGCACAATCAGATAACTGAAGAGAAGTTATAATTAACCGCCATTGTGAGCGCTTATTAGACGAAGTTCAAAACCCCGCCGCAGATTCGTAGTAACAGTGTTCTGAAGATATGTTTAAAAATTGTAGATTGTTAAGCTTACGACATATATTAGTATAGTTTAAAGTAATGTATAATTAAAATTAATGTATACTTCATATTAATGTTATGCTTAACATAATTTTTATGTCTATATACTTTACCTTGTTCCCGAAGGAAGATGGCTTTCCCAACAATATAAACTGTTGATATCATTACAAGACGGTCCTTGTTATGGTTATTCCTAAGGCAAGAGAGGTAGAGGTAAACAGGAAAAAAAAAACAACCAAAGGAAAGAAATGGAAACAAAAGTGAAAGGACGACGAAGGCATTGAAAAATCTAGCGTGGATAGTTCAAAACAGTGCTAGTAGGACTTGGCATGAATTTGTTGACGTTCTATGCTCAATTTTTAATTCATATCTAATCAGACCAAAAGGTCTTTTATATTTGAACATGCGCCCTATTTATAACCGACTAGGTTGAACAAGACGCGCATTGCCAAAACGAGGCAAAATTTTACTTAAAAAAAAAAGATCTACGCTCCATGTCAAAATCATTTCAGCCCTTCTATTTTACGCAAGTTTGTCGCCTGTATGTAAATGACTGACAGAGGGTGAATTCCGAAACGTCCCGTGTTTCCTGTATACGTTAATTTGTTGTTGTTTAACTAGGACTGCTGAGCGTCTCGATCTTTAGCAGCCAATACAAGTTGAAGACTCCTTGGTATTATCTACACTGTAGATCTAGGTTTTTCCTGTGGCTTTCCTGCCATTCCGAAACGTGTTGAATTCATGAGCTCCAGTTTCTCCACCTTGGCTTGTATTGAAAGGATCGTCACGTCTGTTCCCAAGCTAGGAGTACGAAGTACGTGGCATACTGTGCATTCCCCGCCATCCGAGGGGGCTCTCCAACTATGCAGAGCTAAAATACTCTACTCTGGCTCTGGGCTCTCCTAAGGAATCGTCAGGTCCTGCACATAGCCATTTCTCAGCTTCCCCTGCCTATTACTGGGTTGATAGTGAGATCCTTCTGCATGCAGTCAACCAAGTCAAAGCCAAAGAATTACGCCTGGGGCTCAAGTGACTTCTCCAAGCTTAGTGTGCAATGCTGGGGTCTCAACAAGTTTCACTACCGGGGAATCCTTGGAAGTGTGTGAATGACTTCAAGAGTCAATGAGGATGTCATTAGCCTCACCGACATAGGTTCACGTTCACGTACAAATACTGTAGCATTGTACATTGCTGGTGGTCATATAAGGATGACTCCAGATATGCCTCCATGCATATACGCTAATCTTTAAAACTGATTCCATACCATTTCATTTTTTTAATCTTTAACTGATTCTACGCCAGCCCACGTATGAAAATCTGCAACTTCCTGGTTGTTGTCGTTTTCGTAGTTCTCCAATTTTCAGAGCCATACAATAGAACAGCCTTGACATTTAAGTTGGTGGGAGGCGGACCAACATTTTTCTTGATTTTTCTTGAAATATCAACAATTAACAGTGCACACGAAAGCAGGTATGGTTCTTCCATGTCTTCTTCTTCTTCTTTTCTTCTTATTCTTCTTCTTTTTCTTCATTTTCGTCTTCTTCGAGTACCATTCCTGTTTGCGTAAGTGATTATGCCTCTCCACAACTTTCAGTCTAAGGTACTATTTATGAACTCTGTTGTTGGCTTCTTTCCATCAAACTGTCCAGTATCTACTCTCTTTGTCTCCCTCTGTCTCTTGTTCTTTCAATCTTTCCTGTTGTTACGATATACTCCACCTTTTTTCTTCTCAGAAACAGATGAAAGTGGATTGTTTCATTCTAGTGGGTGTTGCAAAACACAATAGAGATTTTACAACAGATTAGGACTGAACAATGACGTAGATGTGCGCATTAATGGGAGGTAGCACTTCAAACTTCGCAGGGGGTGGTTAAGGTAAGAAGACAAATATTAAATAAGGAACAGGACCGAACAAATTTAATGCATTAATAAATAAACATTTAAAAGAAACAAATAATTCTGTGATGACAATTTTTGTGAGCCTTGCATTATGTACTGACGGGGGTTTAATTTGCATGCATTGGTTATCCTGACTTTTAAAGGCGAAGTTTCTATTCTACAGTTTATATTGCAATGTTTTTGGTCATTAACATATATCTGTGCTGTGGAGATTGCATTTATAATCCGTGTGTTTTAAGAATGGATAATATCCAAAGCCATGAGCACAGGTCGGCCAGCACTCCGATGTTGGTGCTTTTGATAATGATGTTTATTCGTGAAGCACAAGGAGTTGCTGTAAATGTCTAAATTGTATCAGTTTTGTCTATCTGTTCCCCTCGTGGAGTTGATAGTTTTGAAGTGTGTGTTATACGGTTTTTTTGGTCATCCCCACATGGTTATAAGTCTGTCTGTCAGATTTTTTTATTTATGAACGTGGTGTTATTTGAGTCTGCAGTTGCCGGTTATGAACGAGGTGTGTGGGCAGTGCGTTCTAAGTCCCACACTACATAGACTCTGGCATTCTGCAATGACCGGTTCTGAACGGGGTGTGTGGGCAGTACGTTCTAAGTCCCACACTACATAGAATGCGGAATTCTGCAATAGCCGGTTCTTAGTAGCAAGGTCATCACTTATATAGCTGAGGGAGAAACAGAATGGTCCGAGAGACGCCTGAAATAGATCTGTAACGTTGTGAGAGAAAAAGATGCGCATTATATGACATCAATCGAATTAAAATACGTGTTGGTGTAGATAGCCAGGATGTCTAGAGCATGCCACAATGATCTGGGAAGCAATCCAAAAGGCAAAGTCTGACAGAACAAACCTCCATGTAATCTGGTTGGATCTAGCGAATGCTTATGGATCCGTTCCACACCAGATGTTGTGGCAGGCTCTAGAAATGTATCATGTTCCACAAGAGATTGCAGCAATGCTGAAGCTGTATTTCGCAGGGTTTTCTGTCAGAATTTCAACCAGAGAGTACACAACGAAGTGGATTGGCCTTGAAGTTGGAATTGCGATGGGATGTACCATCTCTCCGATACTATTCGTCATGGCTATGCAGGTAATCCTCAATGCGGCTGAAGGAATGGCTATAGGTCCAAAGCTCGGTGGAATGTGTCACATGCCACCGCTCAAAGCATTCATGGATGACACAACAATTCTGACATCAGATGAACATCAGGCCCGGAGGATGTTAGCACGCCTGGATGAACTAGTCAGCTGGTGCAGAATGAGCTTCAAACCCAAGAAGTCGAGAAGCCTATCAGTCAGGAAAGGGAAGATAGCAGAGGTCATATTCACGGTTTCCAGCCAAAGAATCCCTACTGTCATTGAGGAACCTGTTAAAAGTCTTGGCAGGGTGTACGATGCCTCTTTAAAAGACTCGAAGGCAGTGCAACAGACAATAGAAATGGCAGACAGAGGACTACAGATCATAGACCAAAGCAGACTCCTGGGAAAGTTCAAACTGTGGTGCCTCCAGTTCATGTTGATACCGAAGTTGCTGTGGCCACTGCTTATATATGAAGTAAGCACAAGTACAGTGGAAGATATAGAGCAGAAGGTCAACAAGTTCATGAGAAAATGGCTAGGGGTACCACCAGGTCTGTCAGATGTAGCACTGTACTGCAAAAAGTCAAAACTTCTGCTTCCCTTCAAGTCAGTTGTTGAAGAGTACAAAGTTGGAAAAGCAAGGCTTGCAATGATGCTACGCGAGTCAGCTGATGACGTGGTTAAGCCCATTCAGCCCACACTGAAAACGGGAAGGAAGTGGAGAGTGGAAGAAGCTGTTGATGCTGCTGAAGAGTCACTCAAACTGAGAGAGGTAATCGGATACACACAAACGAATAGACGGGGATTTGGGCATGGTGACATCCGCTGGTGGTCCAAGGCATCAAGCAGGGAACGCAGAGACATGGTAGTTCAGGAGATACGAGGAGCTGAGAATGATAAGAGGTTGCTAAAAGCAGTGCAGCAGGTCCAACAAGGCCAATGGACTACATGGGAAGGAGCCCTGCAGAGATCCTTGACATGGAATGATATATGGCATATGGCACCTCTTAGGCTCAGCTTCGTGGTTAGATCAATGTATGACCTGCTGCCATCGGCCACCAACCTTGTGAAGTGGGGAAAGTCGGATGATGAGCAGTGCCCCCTGTGCCAGGGGAGGCAGACACTTGAACACGTGCTCTCAGCGTGTAAGGTGGCATTAGGGCAAGGACGATACACTTGGCGCCATAACAAAGTGCTAAATGAGCTTGCTGCGACAATAGATCAGGCAAGAATGAAAGCGAATAGCAAAGTCCGGCCAGACACCACAAACACATACTTTCTGAGGGCAGGAAAGTCAGCACACCCCAAACCGAGTAAACCTGGTAGCAGTTTACCATCTCTTCTTGACTGTGCAAACGACTGGGAGATGGCGGTAGACCTACCTGGACGGGGGGCATATCCAGAGAGTATCAGAAAATCGCGGAGACGGCCGGATATAGTGCTTCATTCTTCAGCAACGCTTCAGGTCATACTGATTGAACTGACCGTGCCATTTGAATCCAGATTAGACGAGCAACATTCATTCAAAGCGGCCAAGTATAGCGATCTAGCCGCGGATCTGAGACACGATGGATTCAGTGCAAGGGTCATGGCGGTTGAAGTGGGCGCAAGAGGGCTTGTGGCTGCATCAATGTATGATTTATTGAAACTGTTGGGGTTGAAGGGACAGTCTAGAACAAGGGCACTGAAGAGGCTTAGCGAAACTGCCGAAAAGGCATCAGGCTTGCTGTGGAACAACGCAGTGGGCAATGGAGATCGTGACGGTAAACGCTGCGGTACAGAAAACACCAAAATTTTTCTAAGTCCACAGCGCTGAGTTTATATGGTGTACTAGTGAGGGGGCTGCGACTCTGGGGCAACAGGCGATGTATACTATAGGGAGTGTGTCAGGTACAGAATTTCAGTGGCGTGCGGCGCGCAGTGGCTAAGGTTCGTCGGCTGCGCGCTCGTGTCTCAGTGTGTGTCCTTAGTTGTGAAGGGCGACGGAACGAACGGAATAATTTGTCTTTTCTTTGTTACTTTCACAATTGCCCCCACGGCTGGCGTTGTGGATTAAAAGTTGCTACCGTAAGTGAAATGGGTTCATTTTCGATACAAGACAACAGGAAGCTGAGACGCTTGGGAGTCATGACCCAAGTGGGCCCGCCCCCCTTAGAGTGTAAAGGAGTAATCGGGCCGAAACACTTGTCAGATGGGGGGACCTCTTCTGATGATCAGATTGCTTCCTGTTGTATCGCTCTGTAAAGAGTTTCCTATCATCATAGGAATTCAAGAGAAACAGAAGGAATATAAGAAGAATGTTCATATTAACAAGCAACTGATTTCTCTTGAAACTTGCCGTGTCTATACAGCGTGATTAACAAGTTATTTTAAATTTTAACTAATTTACACAAAACAAATATCACAATAAAGACAATTAACTCCCATTTTATTAAATATAATGGTATGTCACATTAACATTATAAAAACTCCCCGTCAGACCTGGTTTGTTAAAAACATGATTTCATAACGAACAGAAACTATTGCTATCTCTTGTAATGTCATGTTATATGGACATTTTGTATTTTATTTTCTGCTAGAAACAAAAATAAAAAAGAATAAAACTTACTTGTTAATTGGCAATTATTACTCATTATTTTAACTTGTATGTCATAAATAACCACTGGATACAGTGAAGGATATAAAAAAAAAAAAATTAGAAATAGGAAGTGAATTGTCAATAAACCTGTACGGTATTTGTTTATGGGGTTATTCCAAAATTATAAAAAAAGAATTGAGTGGTGACGTCATGATAGCAACTAAAGCTAAGGAGAATATCTATATATATATATATATATATATATATATATATATATATATATATATATATATATATATATATATATATATATAATGACCACACAATGCTGGTTATAAAAACTTACAGTAATTTTTAGGGCTTACTTTTTAAATGCTGGGTGCACAAGAGTTCTTCTACTTCTGCTTCTTCTTCTTCTTCTTCATCTCCTTCTGCTTCGTTAAATTTTGTTCGATGAAATGTATTCATTTTTTTTATAAAGGGAAACAACTCTGGCATAACAAAAGACCAAAGGGAATTAATTATGACAGAATTTAGAAAGAATTTGAAAGTGTATAAAGTCTTATAGTGTATTTTTTTGGTTGTATGACGCGCTCCTTTGATTGACATCCGCGACTTCATTCCTATGTTGTCAAAATCAGGATTCTGATCAATAATAACCCGTCATCATCGGAGGAGCGTCTCAGTTGTAGTCAACAGCTACCATAGTCTTGTGCATTTATTTGCAGGTTCCTATATCAGAATGTGACACAAACAAAAACTTCTGGTGAAGTTATATAACAGACTGCAGTGTGTGAGTAAAGGGCCAACTCTGCATTGCCTGGCGGTAGCATTGCGCCGACCTGTCCAGGTGAATAAAGTCTCTTGGGAAGTCTACACCTTATCAAGCTACATAAGTGGATGGAGAGACAATAATTGACGAAGATAAGAGGACATTATTAGCGAGAAATAGAACTAGACGTCACCAATGACCATACTGTGATGAGATAACATTAACAAAGACTCAATTTTCTTTATTTTCATTAAATTGTGTAAACTCGTATATATTCCTAGCTCAGTGGTCTATGGTTCGATCCCCAGATGAGGTGGGATTTTTTTAGGCCGCAAATGGCTCCTGGGTCAACCCAGCCCCAATTGGGTACCAGAGCAATTCTGGGAAGGTTAAGGCGGCCGGCGTGATGCTGACTACATCAACCCTAGTGTGCCGATTGTCAAGTAAATATGGGCCTAACACCACATTCCCAATATGCGTCAATGGGCATGTAACGGGATCCTTTACCTTTTTATATATATATATATAATGTGTATGTGTCACGGGATTTACTCCCCTTGCTTTGCAGTGATAGTCCAACAGTGGCCAAAATTCAGAGTATCTACTGAGGGTTTTCAAAGGTGTACCTTTCGCTCAAGATTTTTCTTGGCAGAGATGTAAATTGAAGAACTGTGCTTCAATCTCAGGGAGCCTCATAGGAATTTTAAAAATCTAGTACTACGGCTGATCGGATCTAGGCCGTGTAAACTTTATATCTTCACAAACCTTCTATGAGTAAGGATTGTGCTCGTTCTGAAGAGGCCTCCAACTGAATTAACTCGGTATAATATTACTTTAATAGCTCTGTTTTAAGTATTTAAACTGAGTGAGTTATACGAGTGCAGTTCTTTCAAAATGACTAAACTATAAATTTGTATATTTACAGGTAATAAAATTTAATAGTCAGTTATCGTGAACAATTGTAAAATATATATGGGTGGGGCGGATTAGATAGTCTTTTAACATTTCATCACGGGGATGATCTGGATTGGGTGTTTTCTCTTTCGAATTTAATTAAAAATAGAGTTCACTTGGCAGCTTTAAATGGGTACTTAGCTGCCAGTAAGATATCTGTTGGTGTCTGCTCCAGCCAATGCTTGTTCTTTGCAGGTTATGGACTGGTTCACTCTCGTCACTGGTCAAGTCTGGTGGCTGCAACACGTCCCTCGTATTGTCGTGGGCTAATTGTTAAGATGGTCCAGCGTCTGTTAAGACCCGTTTGCTGTAGGTGTCAAGCTTTGACTGAAGGCCACTTATACCACTCACTTGTTCCACAGATTGGTATCACCGACTAGTATCATGAAATAAGAGAGAAACAAATACCCTCTTGAGTATTGGGTTCCTGTCACGAAAAATCAGGCGTCCCTACCTTTCGTTCCACCATCCCATCTGCCTCAGAACTTTACCCTCTCTGAGCATTAATGTCAATCCCAGTGAGCGGAAAACATCCATTACATTTATATTGAACATGTTTAGATTTACATATGCACTGGTTGAAAAGGTTAATATAATAAGTATGTAGGTCAGTTCTGTCATTATCCACTCTCTGATCCATATGGAACGTGGGACTACCTCTGCTTTTGGTTGTCTATGAGAAACCAGCATAAAGCAGTCACCAGCTCTTACAGTGGTGGTTCATGAAACCATCATTATATATGCTGAGATTAAAAGTCTTGTAGGACTTGGACATCCACTAGCAATTTTCACATGTTAATAAATGCAAAATATAGAATTATAAAATGTGCAACTCATCCCATATATTTTTGGGAATAGTTAAGGCAATTTGATTAAGATGCCTCTTGCACATGGATGGGTGTTACTTTACAATAGACTCTCACTATGACTAAGTGTTCAGGTTTCTAGGATTCAGGGCTTTCCGTATTAATAAATGTAGATTGTCGTTATGTAAATCCACAAGATGCTCATACTCGTTGCCCGATCCTTTAAAATGGAATCCGGATCCTATTACTTACTGTGGCTTGTCTGGCTGTCTTCTTGACGAGTTGAATTTCACCGTGCCGTACTAAAAATGTGCTAGATTATATGGCAACATTCGGCACGCATCCAGATTGCTACTAGTAATGCTCCAATCATAAATGTTGTATTTTTACATCTCATATGCCAAGCCAATAGCATGCAATTTGCGTATATTTTGGTTGGGTATATTCCCCCTAACCTCTTACGGCAAATTGCTGCATGACACCCGCAAAAAAAATGTATTGTTTACGTCCCCTCTCCATATATGGTATGTCAGCTTCCGTCTTTTATCAATCATGTTTACACTCACGACTTCATAATCTATCACAAGTAATCTCTTTCAAGAAGGATAATTCTTCTCCTGCAAGTCTGTCCGAAAAGGATTATCTCATTTACCCGGTATAGCCAACAATCAACCAACTGGTCAGACAGAACTATTATCAGTTGATAAGATAATCGACTTTGGTCACCCCAAGGGTGTTTACCCTCTACTCCTGTCGCTCCTACACACTGTCTGCACGGAAATGTGTTACAACATTTCACTTCACGGATTCAGGTGTCAATATGGGTTCAAACGAAAGTGATAGATTATCCAAATCAGCAAAAGAATGTCGCTGAAGTCTTGACATAAAAAGAATTGAAAGAAGGGAGTGAAAACAATAATTAAGTTACATAAATTGAGAGGTGGAGCAATAATGTCGGCGATAAACGTGAAAAGAGAACGGACAATCCTGTCACAGTATATATATATATATATATATATATATATATATATTATATATATATATATATATATATATATATATATACTGAAGCACATTAAAAACGCACCACCATTATATATACTGATGCCGAGAAGCTGGCAAAAAAAAGTGTGGGAATGGATTTTCCCCGTGTTTGCCATGAGGTAGAGAGCGAATGGCTGCTGGAATGGAAAGTGCAAGATTCAACCCATGGGTGTGTGTACAGACTACATGAAAACGATGAAAGTTACACGTGCAACACGATTCTCAACAGCTATGACCCTGAATATGTGTACGCGTTAAGGCAGTATACTCGGTATAAAAAGGCCGTTGAGACAAAACACCCAGTACATGTGCTTGAAATGCCACGACTATCTGAAAACGACCGCCAACGAGCCATTGGTATGTTGGAGACCGGAATGAGCTCGCGGGCCATTGCCAGAAGGATGAATTGCCACCACAGCACTATTGTACGTCTCAATGAACGTTTCGGAACCACTGGCAGTGCCCGGGATAGACTTCGGAGTGGCCAACCACGAGTTACTACCCCTGCGCAAGATCGTCATATTGTGCTGAGTCACCTAAGGAATTGACTCTCCCGGCAAGTCAAACAGCAAGAGCAATAGTGGGTAGACATGGGCAAGTCTCTCGAATGACAGTCATACGACGACTCAGAGATATAGGCCTTACTGCAAGACGACCTTATGTTGGGCCAAACTTGACTCACAGACATCGTTAGCAGTGCCTGCAATGGGCAGAGCAACATATCAGATGGACTAGACTGCAGTGGAATGCTGTCCTATTCACAGACGAGAACAGATTCAACATATCCTTTGCAGATGGGCGTATACGGATTTAGCGACGGTGTGAAGAGCGCTTTGCAGATTACTGTGTCAACCGATTTCGAGGTGGCAGTATTCACATTTGGGGAGGATTCAGTTTTCACCATCGCTTGCCTCTTCACGTCTTCCGTGGAAATGTTAATGCGGTGACATATCGAGATGAGGTTCTGGATGCACTGGTTGCTCCTGCGTTCACAATTTATCCAGACTTGCAGCTTCTCCAGCAGGATAACGCACGTGCAATTTTTTGTATTTTTGGTTTTCTCCCCTGCCTGCACAGAATGCAATGAATTTCATAACAATCAAATGTACAAATTAATGACCAGCATGGATTCATAGGAAAATGAATAAAGATTCCAAATATGTAAACTTTTACACACTTATATTTACATTTCACACACTGTTCCTGGATTATACAGGTGGTGCGTTTTTAATGTGCTTCAGTATATATATATATATATATATATATATATATATATATATATATATATATATATATATATATATATATATATATATATATATATATATATATATATATATATATATATATATATACACAGTAGAACTCCATTTATCCGAACCCCATGGGACTGAGCATGGTTCGGATAATTAAATGTTCGGATAATTGGATTACATTATGTATCGAGTACATGTACACATATTTCTAAAAATAATTAACCATCACAAGGAAAATACACTATAAAACATATTTACTTGTACTGTAATAATAATACCCACACTGTATTAGATCACTGTATCACCAAAATCTTTTATTACACTGCAGTGCATGTACTACTTGTATTAATTATTTTTGTTAAGAAAGAGAAATGTTTTCAAAATAACATTACAAACGATTCAAAACCAGGCGCAACTTACGTATATATGTACTTGCACAGATGTAGCCCACTATTTAAAATAATGAGGAATCCTCTTTTGCACCAAACTGGATAGTCTCCTTTTGGCTGCTAAGTCCCGCATTCTCTTCAACAGCAGAAGCTGTGTAGGACAGCTGTCATCTTCTTGCTCGTAGCAAGCCATCGCTGTTTCTAGTGCTATAAAGGCCTCTTCGGGACTTGGTCGACGTTTTGGTTTTTCTTCATAATCTACAAGTACATCATGTACTTCTGAGGAGTCTTCATCATCGGTCACTACATGTATTTGGTTTTCTTCTTGCACAAAAGACAAAATTTCTTCGTCATTCAAAAACTGAAAACCAGAATCATTATCATCTTCTAGCCACATGTGTGCATCATCTTTGTCACAGTCCGAAAATCCGGGCATTGCTTGAAACAGTTCCACAACTTTGTTTATTCAATCATCATTTGTGTTCACTGCAGTAGTTTCATTTCCTCCTTTTTTCCCAAGCAATCTACTCCAAGCCTTGTTGAGATTATCTTGTGACAGGGTGGTCCAAGCATCAGCTAACATATAGCAGCAGTCTTTGAGATTAAGCTTTTTGGAAAACGCCACCACACTTTCTGCATCTCCAGCCAACAATAAACGACGCAGGACTTCCTTCTTGTACATCTTTTTAAGCTTTGCTATAACACCCTGATCCATTGGTTGAATCAGTGCTGTTACATTGGGAGGCAGAAAAAATTACTTTAAAATTTGCATCAACTGCATTCAATGTATCCGTCTCTGGATGAGATGGTGCATTGTCCAGTAGAAGAATTACTTTTCCAGTTTTCTTTTCTTGTTCTCTCAACCTCTTCACATTTGGGATGAACTGATTTGTATACCAATCAAGAAATATTTCACTATTCATCCAAGCACTCTTCTGTGCTTTGTAACACAATGGGAGACATGTCACATTCTTTAAACAACGTGGTTTTTTGGCTTTGCCGATCATTAGCACCGGTAAACGATGACTTCCACTGGCATTCGCGGCTACCAAAATTGTTACTCTCCCTTTGCACTTTTTAAACCCAGGGGCAGCTGCTTCGCGCTGAGATGCAAGTGATTTTTGAGGCAATGATTTCCAGTATAAGCCAGTCTCATCGGCATTATACACATCATCGAGTGAATAACCTTCTTCTTCCAAAAAAGCCAAGAATGTTTCTTTAAAATGTTTAGCGGCAGTTGCATCGCTAGATAAAGATTCCCCTTGAATCTCCAATTCTCGTATGCCGTGACGAGATTTAAAGTTTCTTAACCATCCCTGGCTAGCCTTAAAGTCAGGAGGACCGTCAAGTTGATTGTTGAACTGAAGTGCATTTTCACACAACAGAGAACCAGAGATAGGTTCCCCTTTGCTTCTTCTTTGCACAAACCATATATACAAAGCCTCTTCCAATTTCACATCTTTCGCATTTCTCATGGTTTTACGTTTCTTCGACCCATTTTCACTATCAAATTTCGATGCAAAACTCATAATTTTATCCTTGTTACTTTTGATGTCAGAGACGGTAGCTTTCCCAACATTGAAAATCCTCGCAAGTGAAGACACAGTTTCACCTTGTCCTAGTTTCTTGATAATTTCTGTTTTCGTTTCAATTGACAAAACATTGCGGTTCCTTTTATATGCTTTAGGCCTACTGGAAGATGCCATATCGCACAGAGAAATACTTGTACACCAAAATTATTCTGCTGTAGTAGCAGACACAATTATTTTAAGTTGAACTGTCTGTTTAGCCAGTGTTCTACCTAGAACGCATACGTACACTGAATTGGTAAACCAGATATTAACTGACTTTATGATCTAACTGACTTCCTGTACGTAAGCGACCGACCATTAGCCATCCCATTCTCTACAAATTGTTCGCACACATTTGAAGTTTGCCACATCAAAAGATTCAGAATTTTAGTCTAACGCATCTGATTGTTTTTTTTTTCCTTGAAAAAGTGTTCGGATAATTGGATGTTCAGATAATTGGGGTTCGGATAAATGCAGTTCTACTGTATATATAATATATGCTATTAGTAACTATACGTTGAATAATTATTTAAGTGTATTGATATACTTTATACTTACTTATTCGTTCCTCTTCTACCGTGAGGTGTATTGATTTAATTTATAAACTGCCGTTATTAATTTCATTCCAGTTACTGTTTGACATTTTGTTATTGTGTGTATTCAAAATAATATTTGATAGATATCTGGTAGGGAGTGAATAACGACCTGCATTCACATCAACTATTAACAGAGACCCTTGAAGCATAGGATAGGTCTAGCGAGAAGTTAGCTTTCCAACTCTCTTCTACAGCTACCATCTATAACTGTTTAATTATCTATCTGACTTGTCCAGTTCCATCTCTACCTCTTGTTCTACAGTTTTTTTCTCCAGTTCTAAGAACTATTTAACTATTCACTTCCATCTTGCCACAAAGATAAATATCCCCAAGTAACGAAAAGATCATTGATTTACGATGATTAGATCCGTGTCTGGGCGGGGGTGAGCAATAGCAACCTTGCAGGATAAAGACGTAACGCTTGTTGATTGGCGTTTTAAACTTTAACGAGACGGAAGTTTGGTTCCCTTTACACCATAAATCCTATCTGAAATTTTAATTACAAGCCAACATAAATAGCTAAAAATCCCCAAATGGTTTCCTATAATCTGTCTCAACTTTCGGTTAAACTAGAAGATCCAATTCCCATACAACCCACTTTAATCCTTAAATGACATCTCTGTCGTCGCTGAGTGAAATTTCAAGATACGCGAACGTCATAGGAGTATTCTCCAACGATGATCTCATACAAGGAAGACCATAGTAGAAAGGGTGGATTCACTGGATGTAATAGTTTACCTTAGTTTCATTTTTATTTCCACGACGTGTGTTGTCACTTGTGGTGGAGATGCAGTTTATGATCTCTTGTTGAATGTTTTGTAAACAACATGTCTTCCGGATTGTGGTCACACTGTATCGTCTATTTTTGAGGTGATATACTTGAAACCTCATCACTGGAGAGTATACAATGATAAATGAACGGGCTACATTGCTAGAAACAAATAATCAATTTGCAAACCTTAGTTCCATATGGAGCATAGGCATTCACCAAACAACATGCCAAGAACTCGGATCTTCCTCATCATTTTAATTTCTGTCTCCAATTTTCTTATCCAGTCTTTTTGGTCTACCTCCGCCTCTCCGACCGAGATGATTTCAGAACAAGGATTGACTTAAGCAGGTTCCTTAAATTTCTCTTCTTATCATCACTTTGCTCCACCGGCAACGCCTGCAGCCCTGTCGGAACATCTTAATTCCTGCAGTCTATGTAAGCACTCATCCATAAAAGTGTAGCTCCCTGGTTAACGTCTTCATGGTTCTTTATGTGTCAGAACCATACAATAGGTATGACCTGATACCTACCTGCATTGAATGAGTTGACAATATTATTATGTTTCTGTCTGATTATATTACTGATGACTATAGTTTTCTCACCCACCTCATTGTGGCATTCTGGGCAATGAAGAGGCTGACAGATAGGAAAGCTACCTCAACCTGATACAATCTTAACTTTCGAGAAGGCAAGAAGTTTCATCTGAACCAGATACAGAAACAAATAGGATACTGCGCATCCAGGACACACACACACAAAATGATGCATATTACCAGCTCAGCAAAAGAGAATAAGTGATAATTTCAGACTCCGTACGGGCCACAACAAATAGAGATAGCATCTATTCAACACGTTAAAGATGGAAACTACCGATGTGTTTAAATGTAGCAATGATAAAATGACAGTTTAACATCTGCTTCAAAGATGCCCAACATATGAGCAACATAGAAAGCGCATATGTCCCATCACCACTTCCTTTCTTGGAAAAAACTCTATGGAAATACTTCGAAATCTTCAATCCATCTCTTCATTTGCTATATCATACTGTAACGATAACTTCCATTATTGTATTTGATAAGTCCATTTGACTTCGTATGTGTCCCTGTTAGCCTTTTTGTACTTCTGTACATGGCCCTTTGAACTGAATCTTCCTCTGCCTCTCTCGATACGTCGTCAATATGTTTACTCTTGTCTTTTTTGATTCATCTTGTTTACTTCTTCGCTTGCGTCCATTTATATTTCATGGGCCATAGCTCATGACATTCTCGTTGGTTTTTCTACTGTTTAAATCTGATTTCTGAACTTTGCCCTTTCTTTTATTTTACTATCTTATATCCAAGCTCTTGTGGTGGTTTGTGCCTTACAATAAGTCTAAAGAAAACAAATGAGCTGAGTCAGGATGTGGGTGCTGCACCAGTTATCACTGTCAATAACTATGAATTGGCAGTGGTGCACCACTTCACATACCTGGGGTCTACAATCAATGACAAACTCTCTCTGGACACAGAAATCGACATCCGCATTGGCAAAGCTGCAGCTACCTTTGCCTGCCTCACATCGTGTGTTTGGGGAAATTCCAAACTCACAACAAAGACTAAAGATGCGACATATAACGCCTGCATTACCATCATACTTCTAAATGGTAGCGAGACATGGACAACCTATGCTAAGCAAGAAAGAAGGTTCAATACCTTCCATCTACGATGTCTACGCGCATCCTCGGCATTTGGTGGAAAGATAATAAAGTGACAAATGTCGAGGTGTTGTCACGTGCTGGCCTTCACAGCATGTATACACTGCTTAGACAGCGCAGACTTTGCTGGCTTGGCCATGTCCGCCGCATGGAGGATGGTCGCATCCCGAAATATATCTTCTACGGACAACTGGCAGATGGCAAAAGAACAGCTGAGATTCAAAGATGTGTGCAAGAAAGACATGAGGGCATCGGACATAAATCCAGCAACCTGGGAGGATGAAGCTGCCGATCGCACCAAGTGGCGATGCTATCTGCGGTGCCACCTCACATTAGACGTCGAGAAGCTCACACAACAAGCAGAAGAGAGGAGAAAACATCGAAAGGAATATCAGGAAAATAAGCAGCTGAGGACTGTCACACTCAGGGGCCCATTCCCGTGGTCAGTTATGACTGAAGTGGCTATTATTATTATAAACTGGTGTCTGTTGCTATGTGTTGATATACATCTCTTTGAGTTTTTATCTTCATTTTAGCTAATAAATGTTGACAATTTACTGCCACATTTCCTCCTCTATAGATATGTTCGTCATGCAGTCATAATCCAAATATCATTTTCATGTATACATGCTCAATACGACTTCTGCCCCGTGGTTTGCTGATATCCGTCGCTTTATGTATACTTGTATTGAAGATCAAAAGATCAAGATAAGTACATTACAAAAAGCGATGCAGCAATCCCGCTGTTACATGAAGCGCGAAGAATGGAATTTTACAGACACAGCCAATCTATCATGTCTGAGTTTTGACCAAATCAATATTGTGTCCATTAAAGTAAAATTTGCAAAAATATAAATGTATCTCTTGGCGCTGGTTGCTGGAAATGTCTGGCTGATGGAGAGCACATAAAAACAAACATATTTACAGCAAATAAATACATTGATGTATTGTTGTACCCATTTGTCCATGAAAAATAAACTGTGTTTTAAATTACCGTGTAAGAATTTTGAACATTATTTTGCATTGTTTCAGCAATCATTTCCTTAGAATGTTTGCCATCATCCTGGACTCGTTTTCAAGTTTCTACTTATATGGCAAATGCGAGTGTGCAATGTATAGTCCCGGGAGTTCACTGATGAGGCAAAGAAAGTACATGACCACTGCTTACTCCGGTGTGTTGTATGAGGCTGTGACGGAATTATTGGGTAGATTTCTTCTCCTCTCCGGCAGCAGTCAGTTGCATTTGTTGTGAGTACTGATTACGTGTCATTTCCGTGGTCGGTACTTTTCTTTTTCTGCTGTCAAGCAGATATTTGGTATTTACAAGTAATTTTACACTCCCTTCAGATAATTCGTCTTGTTTGCTTTAAGCTTCTCGGCTTTGCTAAGATTAGGGACAGGTAAAACCCCACATGGACCCGGTCAGTTCGCATAGTGACATAGCGTTGTGTTTACCTAAGGCGAGCCGGGAGATATATTACTCGTCTGCGGATATATTACAGACACGCACTTGACATCGGAATGTCATAATAAGCTTCCAGCGGAATTATTTCGTAGATCTTAATTGAGATAAAAGTAAGAAATGTGTAATCACTGACGAGAATAGTACGGAAATCTCACTTCCATATTTGGAAGAAATGACCTTTGCATTAATGCACAGAAATTTCCTAGTGGAAATATTTTGAATTACCCCATCGAAACACAAAGGTTTTGAAACTATTGGCCAGCATTGAGATGTAGGAATAATAACATTTCTGATTGGGGCCTTGTCTAATATTAAACAACACGTGCCAGGAACGAAAGGGGCAATATAACCTGACACTTTAGTCTGTTTAGAACTCTGTGAAAATTTACCTCGTGCGAAGAAGACAACCAGACCTTGCCAGAGTTAAGAATAGCAGCAGATGTCATTTACCAGACCGGACCATATTTGAGCATCTTGAGGACTTAGAGCCCAGGAAAACGCTACTATTTTAACACGGAAAACCGGAATCTGAGGAAACTGTAACAGAGAGTCAAAGTGGGAACTTATTGCTAAAAATAACAACACCCCAGACCACGTGTAAGAGGCATCGTCAAGCTGCCTTAAACTATTTCTCTGAACCAGCAGTCTGTGAACCTAACGATTGGCGTAAGTTGTACATTTTAAATTCTTTATTTTGCATTATTAACGTGAACTAATATGCATATATTGACATGTGAATATTAATATGTGAAAATTGCTAGTGGATGCCCAAGTCATTTGAGGCTGGCAACATCAGCATATAGAATGGTGACTCCTTTATTGCGAGTTTCTTACAGAGAACCAAAAGCAGAGTTAATCCCAAGTTTTATATGGAGCAGGGAGTGAATAATAAAAGAAATGATGTACATAATATATATTATCAACATTTTCAACCAGTGTTAATATAAATGTAAACATATCCAATCTATATTGTTAACATTTTCAAACATGGTAGATGTAAAGGGAAACATATTCAATTTATATTATTAACCTTTTCAACCAATGTAAAGTTAAATTTACATCTGTTCAATTTAAATGTAAAGAAAGTCCGCTCAATTGGATTAATATTAATTCTCAGCGAGGGTAACAGTACTGAGATAGATGGGATGGTGGAATAGGATGAGGGGGACACATAAGTATTATCGGGAAACTCAATACTCAAGAGAGTATTTGTTCTTTTTTTTGTGATGCTAGTTGGTGGTACTAACTGACGGTACTATCTCTGGAACAAGTGAGGGTATAAGTGGTCTAAAGTCGACGCTAGACCATCATCAGATGGGTCTTAGAGACGCGGGACCAGCTTGGTAGTTACTCCATGACACATCTTGGAACGGGCTTAAACTTTCAAACTTGACCAGTGATGAGTATGATCCAGTCCTCCATCTACAAAGAACCAAACATCAGCTGGAACAGAACTGACACTCATTGGCAGCTAAGTAGAAACATAAAAGCTACCAAGTGAACTATCCAATTTCTTAACGCCATAACATCACCCAGTGATGACACCTTTTTCTGTAAGGAATTATTCATTTTTATAACTGTCAAAACATAATTGATTATTTTATTTGTTAGTTGTACGTAATGACAAATCTAAAGTTGATTAAATCATTTTGAATGTACTACATCCATATGTCTTAAATGCACTTAAACAGAGCTATATAATAAGAGGAATTTCGCTGAATTAAGTCATCTGGGGGCTTGAACGAGCTAACGAATTATGAGAAAACCCTACCCTTCACAAAAGTTAACGGCAGATACCAGAGATAGCATTTGCTCAGCCACATGCAGTATTGTTCTCGCTTTTCTGAATATCATGTGAATACGCCCTTGAGGTAGAAGCATCATTATCCTTCTATCTACAACACTGCCAAGAGTAATCATGTGCGATGGTAGAAACCTTTGAAGACCGATATTAGTTACTCTTGAGTTTTAACCACTGTTCGACCACAACTGCAGAGCTATGGGGAGGCAACCCGTGACAGGGGCGACCAATAGGATTCAACGATTTGGAGCAATCACAATTTTAATCGGTTCGCTCCAGCTTGGTTCCGTCATGGATAGCGACTGGTCCGCGCTCCCCTTCAAATTATTATTTTAATGTTCCTTCTTTTCAATGATGTCGCGGGTGTTGTCTGCCCTGCCCTTCAGGAGTGGTCCAACAATAGTTATACTTGGAGTACAGGGATGAAGGTTATCAAAGGTATCAACCGACGCTCAAGATTACTCTTGGCAGAGATATAAATATAAGAATGATGCTTCTGTTTCAGGGAGCCTTACAGGTATATTTAGAAAGACAAGTGTAACAACTCAGGTCATCTAAGCTGTTATAAACTTATTATTCTCCCGCCCCTTCAGTGAGGAAAGGTTTTGACCCGTATTTTCCGAGCCTCCAGCTGAAAGTGATTCAGCAAAATATTCATGTTTTGGCTCTATATGTGTATTCTTTTTAAATGTCATACGGCTGCAGACATAAAATTCACTCAATAGTGATTAATTCAACTATAGATTTATATTTACGTATAATCACGTTTAATAGTTCATTTATGACTCTGAGACTTGGAGAATAACAAAAACACAAAAGCCAAAAAGTCTTTCAAAATTGGCAGACAACGATTAAAACGATATAACAAGATTACTAATGTGTGAACGAACGAACGAACGAACGAACTAACTTTATTTTCAAAGGGTTAAGAATTGGGCACGCAGGCCCGTCTGACATTCTGCCCATCTTCTCTCTCTCTCATCATGTATACTGTATCCATTCATCCTCACATTTACTTTAAGCATTATTTATGGAATTTATCATTATAAAAGTAATATAACATCATACATTTGCAATAATCATTATAATTAAAGTACGTTTTTAAAATAAATTTAAGATAATTAAAAAATAAAATAAAGAATTAAATATAAAATAAAATAAAAATAAAAAAATAAAATAAATAAATAAAATAATTTTTAAAAAATAATGAAAATGAAGCTGATGACAAGAACCAGACAAGTGCTAGTGGAACAAGATATGAGATGATCACCAACGTGGAACTGATGACAAGAACCAGACAAGTGCCAGTGGAACAAGATATGAGATGATCACCAACGTGGAACTGATGACAAGAACCAGACAAGTGCCAGTGGAACAAGATATGAGATGATCACCAACGTGGAACTGATGACAAGAACCAGACAAGTGCCAGTGGAACAAGATATGAGATGATCACCAACGTGGAACTGATGACAAGAACCAGACAAGTGCCAGTGGAACTGATGACAAGATGATCACCAACGTGGAACTGATGACAAGAACCAGACAAGTGCCAGTGGAACAAGATATGAGATGATCACCAACGTGGAACTGATGACAAGAACCAGACAAGTGCCAGTGGAACAAGATATGAGATGATCACCAACGTGGAACTGATGACAAGAACCAGACAAGTGCCAGTGGAACAAGATATGAGATGATCACCAACGTGGAACTGATGACAAGAACCAGACAAGTGCCAGTGGAAAAAGATATGAGATGACCACCAACGTGGAACTGATGACAAGAACCAGACAAGTGCCAGTGGAACAAGATATGAGATGATCACCAACGTGGAACTGATGACAAGAACCAGACAAGTGCCAGTGGAACAAGATATGAGATGATCACCAACGTAAAACTGATGACAAGAACCAGACAAGTGCCAGTGGAAGAAGAGGAGCGAAGAAGAGATTAGTTTTGGATATGACACATGCGGAAGACGTAAACTGATAGCAGACCCCTGTCTATTTCCCGGGGGTCTCTGATGAGACAAAGAAAGAATATGCCTACTGCTCTATCAGGCATGTCGTACAAGGCGACAATAAGAGGTTGTACACGAGGCTGGCAACCTCGTAACGTAAACTCTATTGCTGAAGAAACCATTGCTGCAAGAGGACATGGATGCTTGAAGCAGGTTTCCTGCAAGGAGATCCGCAGCAGTGCTGAATACATGCTCTGTAAGGAGCGAATAGGAAAATGATGATAGCATTACAAGACACTCCTTCTTCTGTGATCTCCTGGATACGAGAGGTTGGAGGAGACCACACACACAAACACACAAACACACTTGAAGACAAGACTGAGGGCAGACATGAAAAGGATAATGCAAATATGGAAACATCTCGAGCGGATGGTACAAGACAGGAGAACTTGGGCATAAAGTTGTTGAAGGTCTTTGCTCTGTAGGGAGCTCAATAGCCATAAGGATAATGATTGATATGGCACAACAATTGCTAGCACAACAACAGAGCTAAACCTCGTTAGTCACGTGTTAGATAAAGAAAGTCTGGAGCGCTTTAGCGGGGAAGATAGACGGGAAATGGATTGAGATGAAGATGGAGAATGAAGATGTAGAAAGATATGACCAAATCGTTGGACAACAGGGAGTTACTGAAATGTGACAATTGTTAAAAGATAAGTGCGGAGGACATCGATTGTCAGGTTGACTCACGACATTAATCGTCTGATGAATGAGAAATTTGCATAGTCATTTTCTTGGTTCGTTATCATCTAGTAATCTTAACGTTTATTCAACTACTATTAGACCACACCGTCTTTCATATTTGGACATGCGCCCTAATATAACCGACGTTCCTTTTCTCTAGGTTGAATGGGACGCGAGTTGCCGAACGAGACAAAATTCCTATTTTTTTAAAATGTTTTGTGTTCTAAATAAACAACGTAAAAGGTATCTATAGCTGATACTGCCGCAGTGTAGTGAAGTGTCAGAGACTTCACCATACTACGACCAGCTTTATGAGGTGGAGTGGCAAGTTTCCTTCTTCGCTGTCTTTGCCTTCTCTAACTCAAGAGCAGAGTTACCTATTTGCAGTTGTGTAGAATGGAGCGTGACGTTACCATGTTCCGGTCCCGGACCTGGTAACCGTTCTGCGAGAGCAAAGCTCTCTACCTGTTTAGCTAATATGAAGCTCCCCATGCAAACACATATAAAATACTTGCTTCCATTAATAAGAAATAGAAGACTTGGAAGCAAAGCGCATGACAAGAGATATGCAGGAAGAAATTAAGAAATTATCAAATCGGTCCCGGTTTGCACAAGGAGGAAGCTGTATCAAGAACAAAATGGTGTAATATTACTTGATGAGAAAGACATATCAAACAGATGGGCAGAATACGTAAAAGAACTATTCGAGGACAACAGAGGTAAAAAACCATCACCAGATTCTAACGAAGGCCCAAACATTCTCAGATCAGAAGTAGAGAATGCCATTCATATGATACAAAAAGGAAAATCAGCAGGCATGTATAACATAAAAATTGAAATGATAGAAGCTCTGGAGAGCTTTGGTATAGATACAATCACAGAAATATGCAACGATATATACAATACAGGATATATACCACACGACATGAAGACATCAGTTTTTATAACATTGCCCAAAAAACCAAATGCAACAGAATGTTCAGACTTTAGAACAATCAGCCTGATGAGTCATGCAATTAAGATACTGCTCAAAATCATACAGGAAAGAATAAAATGTAAAGTAGACAGCGAAATCCGAGAAGAACAGTTTGGTTTTAGACAGAACAGTGGAACAGGAGAGGCAATATTTTGCCTAAGAATATTTGCAGAAAAATATACAGAGGTCCAAAAAAGTATGTATATGTGCTTCATTGACTATAAGAAGGCTATTGACAGAGTCCATCATGAGAAAATAATGGAATGCCTCAAAGACATAGGTATTGATGGAAAAGATATAAGAATACTCAGTAACCTTTATTGGGAGCAAACTGCCACAGTAAGACCTGGAAGGAATTATTCACCATACATAGACATAAAAAGAGGTGTCAGACAAGGTTGTGTGCTGTCCCCCTGCCTATTTAATTTATACACCGAAAAAAATTTTCAAACAGATACAGGAAACACCAGAACGGAACATCAGTGGAAGGTCAATAAACAACCTTAGATATGCAGATGATACCGTGTTGTTAGCTGAAAGCGAACAGGAGTTACAAGAACTAATGAAGCAAGTGAACAGCATAAGTCATGAATATGGACTCGACATTAATATTGAGAAAACAAAAACTATGATAATTAGCAAAACAGACGATAAACCCACATTAAAGATAAGCGTAAATGGGAAAATCCTGGAACAAGTCAAGAGCTACGTATATCTTGGTCATATAATAACAGAAGATGGCAGATGTGAAACAGAAATCAAGAAGAGAATAGGAATGGCCAAAGCTACATTCAACAACATGAAACATATACTGACATCCAAACAGTTATCTCACAAATTAAAACTGAGAATCATAAAGTGTTATATATATTCTGCATTTCTGTATGGTGCAGAAACATGGACGATGAATAAGCATTTGGAAGAAAGAATTGAGGCTCTTGAAATGTGGATATATAGAAGAATGGGGCGTATCTCATGGAAAGAAATGAAAACAAATAAGGAGGTCTTAGAAAATCTAGGTATGAAAAGAGAACTAATGAGGGAGGTCAAAGTTCGGCAGTTAAAATACTTTGGCCACATAAAAAGGCATAACACCTTGCAGAAGACCATAACAGAAGGGAGAGTTGAAGGCAAACGTGCAAGGGGAAGACAACGCTATAAGTGGGAAGATAACATCAAGAGATGGACAGGAAAGAGTCTATCAGAGTGCACCACCAAGACAAGAGACAGAAGACGTTGGAGATCCATTACAGCCAACCTTCGTTGTGAGGGAGACAGACGATATTTAACACACAAAAGCAAAAAAAAAAGAATTGTGTCAATGCAAAGACAAAGTGGGAAGATAACATCAAGAGATGGACAGGAAAGAGTCTATCAGAGTGCACCACCAAGACAAGAGACAGAAGACGTTGGAGATCCATTACAGCCAACCTTCGTTGTGGAGATGGCAACTGATGATGATGATGATGAAATGTCTTCTTTTCTTTATAGTCTGCCACAGGTACAAGACAAAACTAATGGATATTTAACACCAAAAGCAAAAACAAAGAAAGTGTCTTTTGACATAATTAACTGGAAATTGCGGCGCGTATTTTCTCTCCAGGGATGTAGATACTGAAATGTCACATTTCTAAGTGCCAGACTAAAAAGCTTCAGATTTCTTGCTTCCTCCAAAAACGTTAATCTGCTATATATTTTTGACATTGTTTCTGTCTATCTGCCTGTTTTCTGTTTGTCCCCTATATAATTTAAGGGGACACTATCTAGAATTATTCAAAGAAGTTTTACAGGGGTTACTTTAACGAGCAATTCAATGCTGTGGTTTCTTCTTCTTGTTTGTACACTCTCAGACGTCTACTTGAATGTTTTCAAAGAAAGCAGTAGTCAGCTTGAGGCTATTTGCATCTCTGTAGAGCTTTTCCACGAATAGTACTGGTGTCGGCCATATGCGTTTTGTCTGTTCCACATTGGTTGGCCATCTTTGAAGCAGATGTTCAGCAGTCATTTTATCGGTGCCACAGTTAACATTGATCGGTAGTTCCTATCTGTAGCTTGCTGAATAGATGGTATCCCAATCTGTTGTGGCCCGTGCGGTTTAAAGTTTCTCAACTGGAGCCCGTCGTGGCCAAAGCTATAACTAATGTTTATTTTTCTTAAGAAACGATCACAACTACTTTTTGTCTTTGCCAAAAGCAATAACCAGACCATTAAAAAAAACTAATGAATATACGAAGTTAGCAACCATAATTTTCATTATTTAATAAAACAGTTACAAATTATCAAGTGGGTAGTTTTTGGTTATATAATAATCTAAATATTTGGAGCTTTGTTACAGCATTAATATTAATACTATTACAAAATCTTACTGCAGTTACCTTCAAAAGTCGGATTCTAATTATAATACAACTGTAATCATATTGAACGTATGTCTGTCTATCTGGATGTCTGTTTGTTCTAGAGGTCGTAATTACGATGCAATGACATAACATTTGAATGTAGCACAGAATCCGAGTAGAGTAGAAAGTTGCAGAATAGTGTTAAATGCGGTACTATAATAGACATGTTTTGAATATTCTTGAATGTGGTGCAATGGTATAACAGAATGCAGAATTCTCCGCTCTTTCTTAATTCCTGCTGGGCCAACTTTTAAGTCCAAGGACAGATATACCTTATAATTGGATCCCTTCAACCGCTGCGAAAAAAGAGTTTCTATATTTGTAGCTCTATAGTTTGGAGACCTTCAGAGACAGTCACTGTGCAGATGTAACAAGAAACAAAGAACAAGATTTGACTCTGAAACTGCAATAAATGTTACATTCAACTAATAGCTATTGTGGTGGATTTGATGTTATGAATTGTTGTAGGTATTATTATATTTGTATTAAATGAGATTAGCTATGAAGGTCCCTGAATTTACCCAATAGTATTGTGAACTTTTCAGGGTACCTTTCCGCTACCACCTCTTTTATCTCATTAAAAATGTATTTATATTATATTATTAAAGGACTTCGTGTTGTGTCTAGGGTTATGAATGTAGAGTGTAATGTACAAAAATCAACAAACATACAAACAAATAGTTTATTATTCACAACAGCACACAGTACTACCACAATAACATACAAACGACACTCTAAAAGGCTATCTTATTTAAGACTGAGGTTGAATTTTGTGTAAAGATAATTTTTACAATTTTATTATCCTGATTCTAATTTATTTGGAATCAGGATTGACAATTTAAAAGTGAAATCAAAATAATCAATTACATCAGTCAAATAGCATAATAGATCCTCTGCCCATACATAAAAATATTATTCTCATATACGTCTGTAGAGTTCTCCTACTTTAAGGAAATACTGGTAGTACCACTAGGTTGTTGTTTGAATCATATCCTTTTAGTAATGTCTGTTTCTATCTGTCACTTGTGGAACTATTAATATTTGTCCCAATTTTATTCAATGTCACTTCTTATATTTCTTCTTATAAAGTTCTGTAGTTGAGCTTTCAGGTGCCGAACGAGAACTTATCTTTGCAGTAGAATATAGGTTGAACCTTTCCTCTGCTCGCTTGACAATCTGTTCCCTGTTTGATAGGCAATGGATACTAGCATGGGCTCGCAGTAAACCGGCAGAGTCCTGAATCAATCAGTTTTCAAGCGTTTGGTACCACATTAACTTCAGTACCCAGGACCTCTGAAATGTGAAGGTATGCATCCTTCATAATATCTAGCATACACCAATAGTCCACAGTTAAGGACATGTACATTACAAACAAACAAAAAGGATCATATCCTTATACAAACCTATGCCACCATTTTCTTTTGATGTGACAATGTACACCAGTATTCCTTTCCCTAATAGTTACAACGCCACTGCAATTCCAGCTGTAATCTCTTCCATATAATAGGATAGGTGTTATGCTCCTTTATGACAATCATACGTATTCTTGTATTTTACGCCTCTCTGACAGTCTATCACATGGTGGATCAATCTTTAGGCTTTGCCTCATGTTCGCTATAGACCCACTCATGTCCAGACATATATTATTATTTCACATTCAATTTTATATAAAATACAGATTAATAAATGTCAATCTTACAAAAATGTTCAATGAAATACACAGAGACGATGACTGACACAGTTTCGATCTGTTTTGTTGCCCAGGCTGTCCAGAAATATATTTAAAAGCACAGCCTGATCTCATCTATCACTGTGAAAAATCTTCTAGAAATGGCGTTTCCCCCCCCCCCCCTTCTTTCCCCCCCCCCCCCCCCCCCCCCCCCCCCCCCCCCCCCCCCCCCCCCCCCCGCCCCCGCCCGTCCCCCCCCCCCCCCTCCCCCCCTCCCTCCCCCCCCCCCCCCCCCCCTTCCCCAACGCTTATTCTGACAATATCGATTCAGTTGGCCAATCACTTTTAATTTTACAAGGGTAAACAGTCTTTCAAAAAATATCATTCAAACTTTTCCTACGTTACTAGGCTATTTATGTTTATTCAAAGGTCAGCCAATAATATTTCGTCTCACTTCAAATGTCACCCAATCAGATTCACTGTACCATCCTAGCCTATTTGTCACCTACTTTTTTCCCCAAAAATATGCGATCCAATCTAAGCAGATTTGACTTGACCTGACAGTATCTCTGATCTCTATGTATGGTTTTATCAATAGTTGATTAGTTAAGGGACTATTTATATAATTAATAACATATTCTTGGTCAGCAAGTCTTCAGGTACACGAATCTACGATTTTTAAGGGGCTATGTGGTTTGGTTCAAAATTCTATCTTTTTTTTCTATGTTAGTTGTTTATTTTTAAACTACCTCTCGTTCACTCTTTTTCCATGTACTATCAAGCTAAATACGAGAGCTTAGGTCATTCATAATAAGAGCGTAACATGTTTACATGACCGTAGTGTATACATTTCTAACTTTTTCATTGTATTTGGGGAAACCCCTAAGGCAAGGCTTGCCCCTGTGCTAGTGTTGGCTTTTAGTTTAAAATCAATGCGAAACGAATTAGCATTTCATCTATCCTTGCCCCTCCTCGTTCCACAATGCATTTTAGGCAAATATTTTCTTAGAACTAGGAAAAGTGGTTGTTTATGTCAAGGACGAATTTGAAAAATTTTGGGTACCGTTTTGTTCGGCTATTCGTTAGCAAATAATAATCTGAAGGCGTAGGCGACACCAACCGTTCTAGCAGAAAATTATTTTGTACTTTCTTATCTTTGCCTTTATGCCCTATACTGTTATATATTAATTTAGATATTGTATTTAGAAATCACTACAGCTATGTCAAAAGTTTCAAACGTGCACCTACGCTAGAATTTATTTAAACCCGCTCCAAACAGCACAGTGGACAAGTCAGTTGATGAACTGGTAACAGGAGAATTCCCAAACCTACAACTTTACCATTATCTTACGCTGCTTTGTGAAAGAGTAATTCTTGCACCAAAAATGGCTATGTGAACAGCATTATCAATCAACTTTTTTGGATGCAATAACTAGAAACTCCCATACTTACAAATCAATTGACGCTGTTATGAATCCATTAGATGTTGTCGATGATCCTACAGAAATTCTAAATTCTTTAGAACCACCACGCACACCTCCTCATCGACTTCAGCTAAACGTAGGAGCACTGTCACTGCATTTGAGTACTGCCGTTTTTGACTTGCTATACTTGAGGTACGGCTTAAACGACCGGTCAGGTGATGTCACGTAACAGGCTAGAAATTTTGGCGGAAAAAGATGCCATTGTGGACTTACGCCGTAGCTGCCGTCATGTGCGGACGTGTCTTGAAGCCGGTACTTTTGTTGCCGTATGTTCTGGCCATATTAGTTGGACAGCGTTATTTGCCATTAAGTTGATTAGTCCTGGTATATGTGGTGGAGAACTAGTTAGTTATCCTATTTCGATAGTAGTGTACGTTGTAGGTTGACTCTTGCATCGTGAGTATTTCTGTTAATTCATTATTATGTGGTACAGTAGCTTACCTCGTTATTTACTATGGGGAGTGGTGGTCATATCCGACTGTGAGGCTTATTTGATAGTGTATATCTGTCTTATGATTTACGGTGGTAGCATGCATGTATTTTGTATCTCCCTCTGGCAACATTTGGCCAGGTTATCATTATGTTAATAAAGGGATAGTTGCTATTTAAGCCTTTCTTTATTCTGTGTCACAACTGCTCGTATGGCCTCCTAGTTAGCTGGTTTGGTTTGGTTTGGTTTGGTTTTAAGGACTCTCTTCATTGCACACGGACTACTCCATAAGTGATCCGATTTCCTCCCTTAGATCACACAAGGAGGATCTCAGAACAGTGAACGAACTCCGTAGCACCGGCGAGAATCCCAGTGTGTGTATATAAGATTCACACATTCTATAAATATTTTTGTGGTAGGTAGGTTTCTAATTTGTTTAATTTTGCCAGGGCAGCGGCCTGATAGGCCTACTCTTTATGATTTCCAACTGCCGTGGGATTTTTAACTTGTACATGGGACCTACTATTTTTTCACATTGATCCGAGACGGCTAGGTATTCGATCTCACTACCCAGGAGACCAGGGAGGAATATGACATTATTAGGACCACTGGTTCTGAAAAAAATTGTCCATAAAATGTATTCCCCTCAACTGGGAATCGAACCTGGTACCTATAGAATTCGAGGCGCATGCCTTATTCTTAGCCACTCCGACCCCATCCTAGTTAGTTATGAACCCATTGTATTGTCCTACTGTAAGTCCATCACGTATAATGGAGGTACTGTGTATGTTTATTATCATTGCTATATATACATATGTATATATACTTTAACAAGTATCATTCATTCGTCTATGCAACTAAGATTAGCTTCAACTTTGCAATGGCACAACATTTGCGGTTAAGAAAAAAACAATGCATCATATCATCAAGGCTTCCATTCTTACTGTCTGTGGCAAGGGAACAGATATTTCTATATCACATATACCGCTTATTAAGCTCTCACAGCAAGCAGAAGAAAGAAGGAAACACCGAAAGAAACAACAGGTAAATTAGCAGCAGAAGGCTATCACCTCAGGGGAGCATTCCCATAGTCAGTTATGACTGAAGAGGCTATTATTATTATAGCCCTTATTCCATCTGACATGCCCGTTCGCTTTAAGAGACTACGAGTTCCCGTTTAGCTGAGTTTTGCCATGTTGATTAGTAAGTTTCAAGGACAAACAATAACTGTTGCTGACGTACAACTAAAGGAGTCTTGATGTTCCCATAGACACCTGTATGTAGGGTGTTCAAGAGTTACAGGTCCACGAAATCGTTTTAATTAGGCCTCTACTGGAAAGACGCGCAACATTGTGTACACTGGGATGTTCAGTTACAATGTTAACTACTCCTAATTATATACCTGCATCGTTCTTATTACTGGGAACCGCGGTAACACAGTGGTTAGTGCCCTGGCTTCCTAGCTCGGTGGTGCAAGGTTCGATCCCCAGTGTGTGTATATAGGAATCACACATTCTATAAATATTTTTGTGGTAGGTAGGTTTCTAATTTTTAAAATTTTGTGGGATTTTTTTGACAGCAAACGGCTCTCGGGTCGACCCAGCCTCATGATTTGAGTACCAGAGCAACTCAGGGTAGTTACGACTGCCGGCGTGATGCTGACCACATCACCCCTAGTGTGCCGATGGTCGAAAAAATATGGGCCTAACACTGTATTCCAAATTTCTTGTCTTTTGTCCTAGTAAGATATATTACCGAAGAGTTGGCCACTCGAAAAGCAGCAGTTGGGAGACTTTTTCAGGCCATAAATCGAGGATTCCTCAGCAAGAGAGAGGTTGGTAAGAAAACGAAGATGGCTGTATACCGCTCCACCTATGTCCCAGACTTGACATATGGATGTGAGTCATGGGCAATGACTACAACCCACAAAAGCCAGATCCAAACCTCAGAAATGAGGTATCTGAGGAAGGTGGTTGAAGTAACAAGAAGAGACATGGTCCGCAACCAGACGATACGTCAAGGCCTAAAATCCCACCCCCTGCAGACCCAAGTAGAACAGTCCCAACTAAGATGGTTTGGCTATGTCTGCAGAATGGGAGAAGATCGGCTACCACGACAAGCATGGGAAACAAAGAGCCAGGGATCCACACCTCCAGGACAACCCAGAGTCCGCATTAGACAATATTTGAAGGACCGAGGACTAGAATGGAACCAGGCCAGGAGGAAGACAGCCGATAAGATAGGCTGGCGCTCTCTCTCCCAAAACTCTACACCTCACGGTAGAAGGGGAACGATTAAGTAAGTAAGTAAGTAAGTAAGATATATTACCTTTTATTTTTTACCAGTACTGAAGTAAAAGCCTGTCATATGACGGGAATTAAATAGAATAGCACCAATACTTAACGAAAATTTTAGTTATTCAAATACTTGTAGAAAAATAATGTTAGGTGTGAACATCCCGTTGTGTATCAGAAGAGCACCTTGATTTTCTGTTGTTTTAATCGGCTAGATAGTTCATAACATCACTGGGAACTTCAGATACTATTTGCCTGGAACTATAATAGATCTTTAGCTCAGCCTGAAGTTTTTTTAAATAATTTCTCAATTCAGATCTAACACCTCCTTATTCTTGGTGCACAAAATGACTCGTTGGAGGAAATAAACGTCCGCAGACATTAAGTGTAGGTTTTTATACATCTCTAAACACTTGTATTCGAAGATACATATTTAACCAATTTATCGGCAATTGGCTCTTCATCAGATAATACAAATTATTATATTAAAAATATTTATAGAATGTGTGATTCCTACATACACACATTGGGATTCTCGCAGGTGCTACGGAGTTCATGCACTGTGCTTGAGATCCTATGTGTGTGATCTAAGGGAGGAGATCGGAGCACTGATGTCCGTGTGTATTGAAGATAGTCATTTAAAATCAGACCAAACCAGATACAATTCACTTAGGTGATGACAGTTACAATACTTATCAACATTTTCTTCCATCTTTTTTATTCCCGTATTTAAAACCAAAATATATGTTTTACATCCGGTGTTAAACAAAGTCTGAACATGCACGCCGTTCACAGAGAGATGTTATTGGCGTCTGCACACCGTACTTTACGCATTTTTCTTTGGCGGGTGTTACTATTTTCGGGAGCGTTACGAACGGACAGAAAGAATTGGGAAACTATGTATATGGATGGAAGATTTCATTCCCCTTCCCTCCGATCCACTCCACCGTTTACAACTATCTTATTGCAGCCCTCCTCATGTCCGTATATCCTACAAAATGGTCTATGTATTGAGCTGTGAATATTAACTGTAATGTACATGTAGAGATTTGTACATTAACAGATTAATTTACATAAACAGTGGTGTACAATAAATAAATAAATCAATACCCTTTAGCTCCCCAAGGAGCATAGGCCAAATAACACATGATTATTTCTCCTGTCGTGTGCCACCAGCTCACGTTCTGTCCATGCCGTCCGAGTCATTCTCATTTGTGTCTCCAGTTCTCTTCTCCATGTAATGTTTGGTCTACCGTTGCCTCTTTTACCCTATGGGTTCCATTACACGGAATGCTTTGTAATACTATCACAAGGTTTCCTCTACGTGTGTTCTGTCTATCACCAGGGTCTTCCATTGGTGGCTATACAAATTATCCAGACTCCAGAAAACAATACGACCACTAGAAACTCGTAGTTTTATTCACTTCGTGCCTCTCGGTACTTTGTTTTCACCCTACTTCACTTCTGCTGTGACAGAAGAAAGCATCCAGGGAAGAACACGGAGATTTGACAGTAATTCCATTGTTCTGTTGAAAGCGTCTACAGCTCTTCCATATGTTGATCTGCCCTTTAACGCGCTTGTTTGGTTTGCCGTACAGAACTATACTCTTGTGTTTTCTAAAGTGCTTTCGGTTGATCGAAACCCGTCCCAAGATACATCAAAAACATACGTCCTTTGTTGGTTTTATTTAACCTCGTCTGTAGTTCCAATCTGTTAGCAGACGTTGCACTTTCCTTGAAGGTCTTCAGTCTCCAGAGCATTTCTGCTAACATCGTAGACATCCGGGTCTGACTAAAGCCTCGAATTTGCAGAAATGCTGTATCACTGTCTCCGTTATGTGATTCAATATTAATGTTTGGATAATTTTTTATTTTATATATATATATATATATATATATATATATATATATATATATATATATATATATATATATATATATATATATATATATATATATATATATATATATATATATAATATATATATATATATATATATATATATATATATATATATATATATATATATATATATATATATATTGCATTAAAGCAATTTGTTAGCACGTTAATCTTTCTGAATTCGAATTTGCTTTCCATATTTTTTTGTCTATTATGATAATTTTCAACGTCTGTCCTGTAGTCTGTACTATTATCCTGCGCATGTCCGTAAAGTAAGCCACAAGGAAATTATAAATATCAAGGGGTATATTATCCATCAGTCAATCAATACCTGTAGCTCCCCAAGGAGCATAGGCCTTCAGCAAACACAAGCCAAGGCCTCCTGTCAAGTACCGTTAGCTCAAGTTCTTTCCACCTCTTCCTCTTCATTCTCGCTTCTGTCTTAGGTTCTCTTCTCCTTATGTTTTTGGTGTACTAATTCCTCTCTAACCCTGGTGTTTCAAGAACAAGGACCATCTTGTAATGCTATTAACAGGTTTCCTCAATGTGTAGCCTATCCATCGCCAGCGTCTTCTTCTTCTCATCTGTTGTTCTCCAGGCACTTGTCTGATTCTTGTCATCTGTTGTTCTCCAGGCACTTGTCTGATTCTTGTCATCTGTTGTTCTCCAGGCACTTGTCTGATTCTTGTCATCTGTTGTTCTCCTGGCACTTGTCTGATTCTTGTCATCTGTTGTTCTTCTGGCACTTGTCTGATTCTTGTCATCTGTTGTTCTCCAGGCACTTGTCTGATTCTTGTCATCTGTTGTTCTCCTGGCACTTTTCTGATTCTAGTCATCTGTTGTTCTCGTGGCACTTGTCTGATTCTTGTCATCTGTTGTTCTCCAGGCACTTGTCTGATTCTTGTCATCTGTTGTTCTCCTGGCACTTGTCTGATTCTTGTCATCTGTTGTTCTCCTGGCACTTGTCTGATTCTTGTCATCTGTTGTTCTCCTGGCACTTGTCTGATTCTTGTCATCTGTTGTTCTCCTGGCACTTATCTGATTCTTGTCATCAATTCTACATTTTTTATCTTGTCATACCATTTCAATCTTTTTATTCTACACATGCATCCATGTATGAATGTTTGTAGCCTTCTGTTTTTTTTTTTTTTTTTTTTTTTGTTCTCCATGTTTCAGAGCCATACAATAGGACTGACTTAACACTTGAGTTAGAAGATTGTTATTTTTACTTTAGACCTGATTTTTCTTGATCCCCATATGTCCGTGAACATAAACTAAAATTGTTAATACAATATTTTTTTATGATTTTAAGTACATTTTATTTCGAAGAAGCGGTCCATAGTCTTCATAGTATAATCAAAGGGGCCCATAGACGTCATAATATAATCAAAGGGTCCCATAACATTTATAAAATAATCAAAGGGGCCCATAGACTTCACCGGACAATCAAAAGTGTCCATGGCACAAACAGGTTAAGTAACCCTTCTATAGAGCAAATTCGCTATCATCATCATCACCATCACCATCGCATACTCCCTTATTATATAGTAAAATGCCAGAAACCATTATTGTATATTTGAAAAAACCACCACGTTTTATCAATCATTTCCATCCAATTTTATGTGCGTAGTAACATAAAAGGCCACAGTACAAAGGCGCAATATCTCTGTTAAACATTATTAAATTACTTAATATTTCTGTTAGATGCTTGAACCTAAAATGCCAGACAAGTGTGGTGGATTTTGATGTTAATTGGTAAAATGTGAATTGTATGCAGATGTGAGGTCAAGCTGTGAAGGCCCCTGAGTCTAATAGATAATAGGGTTTGTGTTTTCAGGAAACCTTTCTGCTACCACCCTACAACCTCAACCTGCGACGTATTTTATCCTAAGTATAATAATGGTGTATGTCTGTTATCTGGCTAGTGTCTAGGGTAATGTGAAATGTGCTGTAATAAAATGACAACAAATACACCTAAGAACTCTATGAAAAGTAATTAACAACACCCAGAGTTAAGTTTTAAATGTGAAATCTTTTTTACAATTTATTGTTCCAGTATCACAATTTTGTGTATACTGGAATATTGAAACTCAAAATGATAATTCAAAGTATTTATATAAAATTGATTCAATTTATAACTGAGTATATTATTATTCACAACTTTAAATAAATATGTCACTCTGGAACAGTGTCAATTTACTCTTGCTCCTATGAATGGGTAATGATTGAAAGAACGTCTGTCTTCATCATAATCTGAATGATCTAATACACATTTTGGAAATGAGAGTAGTTGCGTTTGATATATCAAGTGCCCGGAGACGATTTCTTAACTTAGTATTTTCTGGTATACAGGATGAATTATGTTCACATCACCAGCTTCCACTGCCCAGTCAGGATTCTGCTCTTGAAATATAAAAAGGAGGCACACAGTCGATACTGCCTCAATTCTTTAGATGCAGAAGTATATACAGGTATAGGTTGACCTGGGCTCACTTTGAGTCATAGATGAAACCCTGGAACGATATAAATGCGTCCTACTCAACCTCTGATATACTCTCTCTTTCCCTAACTAATAAACATTTTAAATCATTGTTACGCACAGATCATTTTTTCTAAAGTCATTGTATGATCACTTTTTCTCAAGACATTGTATGATCATTTTTTGCTAAAGACATTGTGTAATTAGATTGACTGAAATGTACACTTTAATTTTTTCGGTCAAAGCTACATAACTCTGGATAATTGAGATTATCATTTAATATGATGTTACCTCCTCTTGTGTCGAGACACGGTCGGTCCATATTTTTTGAACGAAGTGTGACCATTCTCCTTATTTGGTAGTATCGGTCAACTGTTGTTGGAATGCCTGAAACCTGTGTTGAGGTCTCTGTTCATGTCCATATAAGGCTCGATCTAGTATAAATCTTATCTGGAATGTTCCTAGATCGTCTTGTTTGATTGCTATTCAAGTGTATGGGTTCTGCGCATGTCCGGACGCGAGGCGTCTGGGAAGTTTCTTTTGTCTGGGAGTCGATGGAAAAGTTGTGAAGCAGAGAAGACGCGTTTTGGCGTCTCTGTGATTTTGTTAGGGAATTAGGAGCCTTATTGTGAGTTAGTTAGCTTACAAGGTCCTTCCCTTGAGTATTCAAAAACGCCTGGAGGCGTATGTTTTCTGTGGTGTGGATTTTCGAACAAAGGTAATGCCTCATTTACATCCAATCTGTAACTTTACTTTATGTTTGACAGTGGTCGATCTCTGCTCACGTATGCATTACAGAAAGGGAGGTTCCTCTAATAGAAGTCACGCCCCAGGTATCTTCATACCTGAGATCTATATGTACACGGGTCATACTCAGCCCGAAGGACAGTTCTTTGTTCTATGAACGTCGCTGTGTGTCAGCGATTATGCCTACGTCAAGGTTAGACTTAGGAATGCCTGTAAAGGTCAGTTCGACCTGCACTCCTGGAATGTCATCCTCGTGCGACTTATGATTTGACTCATTTAGCACATCTGAACAGTAGGAGGATTTTTTGATGTACTTTTGTATTTGGAGCCAACAATATAATCCCTTGGCGCCATATCATCATTTTGAGAATATGCCAAATGCTTTGATGAACTATGTATGCTGATATTCGTGAATGTCATGACTTTGCTCTATTGTGAACTGGATGTAACGTACCTGTACTCGTGGCGTCAAAAATAAATGATGAAAAAACGTCAAGAGCAGTTTGCCCATTTATGACTTCACATGTCGTACCCTATGTGCTGTAACTCTATGAACTACATCACTATTATACACAGCAACAAAAACAACACAAAACCAGATAAGACACCCTACATCTTGAACTATAATACCTGGTGTCGATAGGGAAGGTACTGTGACGGGGCTAAAGATTTTCCAACGAAATTGGACTTATACCTATAACGTCCATGGTGGTCAGTTCTGCCATTATCATTTATGAAGCAACACGATAGCGGCCTTATCACCAAAGAGGAGCAAGCCCTAAATCCACCCTTATCAATCATATTCAGACTCACCATGGTAACTAAACAATTAGTTAGCGTTCTTAATTGGTTTGTTACCCCATTCATGGTCAAATAAACTTCAAACTATAGTTTGACACTTTCCTTAACAAAGGAAACATTTTAAGTTAATAATATCAAGTCATGTACAATCACGGTGACTTGCTAAAGACGACGGCCAGTGGTTTTCTTGGTCTTATGTCATAATACTGTACAACGATTTCCCCATTAATATTTAATTTTACTTTCTCCCAAAGTGTCAGAAAGCCTGTCTGGCTTTTCAACAACATGTTAATATATTTCCTAACAACTCTGTGAGACAACACAAAGTTTGATGTTGACTTCCCTCTAGATAAACTTCTACCCACATAATTTTCATACATATTCAATAATACATACATAATAATAATAATAATGATGATATAAATGTTTTCTTTCTTACCGCATCAGAGAAATATTAACACTAATAAGTTTGATTTGCGATAAATGTGGTCAAATCCAGATCGCTTGCTGGTGCAGATCAGCAAAACAAGATCGTACTAATATCTTGTCTTCACACAACTTTATTGTAGTACAAATTGTTTCAAGTGGCGACTACCACTACCTTCAAACTAGTTTTATTCCTCCGTTAGTATATTAGAATCCAGCCAATCAGGGACTGTTAGGCTTCTAGCGTCCTTTTTTTCACAACTGAACTCAATTTTCAAATCTTGGACTACCCTACCCTTTCCCAATATCTGTCAAGCTGAGAAAGATGTAGTCTGTTAGTCCGTCTGTTTTCTGTCAATATCTCCTTTATTTATTGAGTGGTTCAAATTCTGATAAATAATTATTGATCCCGTTGCTGTCTGTCACACAGTGCTTATTTTTTTATACGCTTATTTATTATATTTACTATTATCGTTTTTCTTCTTTAATTCTTCAAATAACATATTTTCCTATCTACGGTAAGATACATTAACACTTTACTCTTCTATTACCCAATTAATGTCATTGTATTCGTCACTGTCTTTTATTTTAGCATATAAGAAAATTATCTAAGTTTTTCTTCTATCTAACCTTCTATGCCCGGCTTGAGTGCCAATTTTAAATTATGTGAACAACAAAATCGAGACACTACCAACTATGCTTCTGTTCTCCCCCCTCTCGTACTATATTTTCAAACAAATTTCCACGTTAAATCGTAATTTTTTTCTTTAACTGTCGTTCTCATTCAGAACGAAACAGCGCTTTTGTAGTACGTCACACAATTCGACAACGCGTTGGCCGTATGTTACATTATAGTTACTTTTTAGCCCGAAATACACTGGTGTTTGTGTTTATATATTCTGGCGTGTCCAACAGCGTGGATATAGGCATAGAACTGCGTGTCGAGCGAAGAGGGGTTTTGCAAGGCGGCTTTAATATTTGCGTTAATTCTTACTGCAGTTTCGTTCTACACTTCTGGAAAATGTCCGAATTGCTACTATTAGTGGCGTTACATTTAAAATCTTACGTTAATTCAGAACGGCAGTTTGGTGTCGCAGTTCTGGCACATGTTAATTGTAAGTCTCAAGGACGAAACTAGGAAAGCGTATAAGATTTGACGGCGGGATCATTTTCTAAGCATTACTACTGGCGTAGAAGACGACGA
>JAMPIV010013188.1:410000-442500 GCA_024509875.1 Oreohelix idahoensis
GACTTAGTGGTTAGTTATCAGGAGTAAAGAACAGAAACTGACTCTCCCTTCTGCCACCCAATGACTATGTTTTAACTACTTTCACACTGCCTTTCTCTCTCTTATTAGAGATAAGGTTTAGTACACCTAAGTGACTCCACAAACAAATAGAGTTTTAGTACTGATAGAAAGTATAATCTGATCCGCTAATAAATTGTCTGTTTTTATTCACAACAAAAAACGTCTCGTATAAACGCAAGAAATATCAATCACAAGCAAATACACCCAAACAAATGCATTACAAACAAATTAATCAAGTGACCACAATGCTAAAACATAATATTAGGCTTAATCCACCAAAATTTAACTCCAGCTCTCATTGGGAAGAAGTTTATGTTAATCCTTCAGCAGAAGCCATGAAATAAACAAGTTCCCACACCCCCAAATGACCCTGCTGACTTATCCTTGTCAGCGATATAACCAGTATATGCACTAGTGTCCCTCAGTTCTTAAAATGCGCCAATTCTCTGCGTCCAATCCCCCGACAAAAATAATAATCTTTCTCCTTTGGTACTGTTGTTATATAATCCAAAATTACAGATTGTTCGCGGATCGCTATCATAGAAGATGATCACCCTCTCTTTTCCCTAAACTGCTGCAAATCCGTAGAACCAACTCCACCATAACTCCACCACTGGAACGAAATCTTGGGCCCAAGGCTAGGCCTCTACACAGACACGGTGCTGTAGATCTAACCAGTTATGGCCTAACGTCAGGTGTTTAAAACACAATCGCCATTGCCTATATGTAGAACATTAGACTCTAATTACATTTACAAGCAAATGACAAAACATATGAGTTGGGAAATCTTTAACTGAGTTAAAAGTAAAACCTACAGTATACAAGTAATCAATTAAAACCAAGGAAATGAATGCGTGCACTTCAGATTTAATGAGACGCTGAAGGTAATCCCTCCACTTGTACAAAGGCCCGCCACTCTTGGGAAGGCGCGAGCAAATATATATATATATATATATATATATATATATATATATATATATATATATATATATATATATATAGAAAGCGAATTCAAAAGACGCATGTGGAGCACGGCGCTCCACTTGCTTTGCGAGTAGGCGTTGGCAGTTGTTCCCAACAAGGTGAAACTAACCTACTGGACCCGTAATAAGAAGTCGGACTGAAGAACCACAGCAGCAGTATGGTGGGTAAAGGGGTCGCTGGTTTATCCGGCCTTATAGGAAGGCAGGAAGTTAATTCCAAGCTAATGGCTCAGAACTCTGTAGGAGGTAACCAGGTGTTGCTGTAATAAAAAAATAGTCAAAAAGCACTTATCATCTATTCAACATCAAGATCAAACATCATTTAAAGCAAAGAAAAAATGGAAAACATTTTTCTTCCTAATAGCACATGCTTGTATGTTCCTGGTTCTGGCCACGACACTCTTAAATTCGACAGCTTGTTGCCACCCTTCTGCACGTGTTTCGCGTCGGCTTTTCTTAGAGACGTCTTCTAACTCCTTGTCTTAATGGTCGCGGCAAAATCTACGTGTCTTTGAGTTAGGGGACAAGAACCTTGAGGTTCCAAGTGAAGCATTCTCTTCTTATTCACTGATCTCCCTTATACGAGATCGCTTTCATCTTGCGTCGCAGGGGAGAGAACTCCTTACGCCTTTTCTCCTGTCAGAATCGCCGCGCCCAGTGCAAATGTTCACAATAAGTGACGCAATCTGTAATAGAATTTGGCTATATAAACTAGACTGAAAAAGTACGTAGTGCTTCATCTAGTCTAGTCAGCATCCAATCAAACATCGTTTAAAGCAAAGTTAATGTTCTTAAAGTTTATTAATTTTCCTACAGTTAATTTTCTGTGAAGGGGTCATCATGTGACGTATTCTTTCCAGAACGTTGTCTCCATTACAGCTGCTCTGAACGCATCACGATTCTGGGCAAGTCGACCTGCATCAGCCAAAGACAAGTTCAGACTCTCTGTGATGTCCTGGGTCCACCGTCGTCTAGGTCGACCCCTTCCCCTTTTTCCAGGGACCATGCCTTCCATCACTATTATTTCCAGACTATTATGTCTTTTTAATATGACCGAAAAATTTCAGCTTCCTTATTGCGATGGTATTTAGGAGCCAATGTTCCTGTACGTTTAGTGAGTGCAGTACTTCTCTGTTGGTCTTTTTTTCTGTCCAGGGTATTCTCAACATCCTTCTGTAGCATTTCGTTTCGAATGATGTAATCTTTTTTGCAACTGTTTTATTATGTGAAGGGGTAATTTTATAATATTAAGTTTACCATCACCTAAAATCAACAAGGTGTTAATCTAATTGTTTTTCCAGGGACCGTGTGTAGGTTTGTTTATATTAATGTAAGTGGCTACCAATTTGTTAACTGCTACTACCTTTTCTAAATGATGTGTATATATTGATTTTAATGATTATGGTATCAGCCCAATTTGTGTTATAACTTTTGAAGGGCATATTTAATTTTTTTTCTGTAGTTTTGGTAACCCTAAAGTCGGGGAACGAACCTCATTCTTTTGAATGAATACTCACTAATTGTTTTATAGGCTGCCATCCACAGAGCTAACCCCTGTGGTAAATGTATGATATTTTCCTAGGTTCGCACCTGGAAATCTAGATTACCGCACTTATTAAGTGTCAGAAAGCACGAACGGGAACCCCAAACCAATACATGTATATATTTACCTTTCTTGACTCCGCTCCTGCGTAAAGACAAGGAGGCACTTCCCTACGATTGTGGCATAGCTCGCGGAGTCCGCGCAGTGTTTACAATTCTCACGCAGCTTAGCTAATGATTTGAATCGATAAAGGGCGGAGTCTATGTAAACTGTGTGTCAAATCTAGGCCACCGCACTGTGTTTGTGTGTGTGTGGGGGGAACAGGGTTTGTTTATTTTTGATGGAAATCGGTAATGCAGTGTGAAAATAAAATAAACTTATAATATGATGTGTTAACTAACAGGGACCAGGATTTATATTTCGCAGAGAATATTCCAGAGAACCATGGCAACAACAAAAAAAGCCCTTGTGATCGCCTTTTTTTTTCTTGGACCCTTTCCTGGATCCACATCCTTTTTGGATACATAACCCTGCTCATGATCCCATGATTTCAGATTTTATGATCATGTTCCCTTGAATTACCTATTAGTGGTCTTACGTTACATCTTCACAGCATACAGATTGCGTGTCACACGATTTGACACATCCCATTTTGTTTCATACGGTCGAGGCGACTGGTCTTCGTGATTTACTAATTGGAGATATATACATTCCTGTCACGCTGTCAGCCCACGTTTTGCCGGATTACTTAATCCAAATGCAATTAGCATTATAACAACATGGCTGCAGATATCACGAAAGTGAAGCGTAGTAAATCGCCGAATCCCTGCATATAGATGCTCCTGGATTTCTAAGATATCACAGAATAATCAAATCTACAGAAGTGATGGAAAACAATATCCTGTTCGTGAAGTTACTTAGCTCGAATTAAGACTGTATTAGTCAGAAGGTCTCAGGGATATGTATATGTTGATTTCCAAATAAAGAGGTGTATACCCCTCTGGAGGTATTTAACTGAACAGAATATGTCGTCCTTTTACCGAGGGCTGTGGACCAATTTCAACCAGTTTTATCTGAAGATTTTGTTGTTGTTTATTTAGATTAATTAATTATAACTCTTTTTTTTTTTTTGTTAACTTTTCTTGTGATAATTTATGTCTAACCATATCTAGTGTTTCTGTATAAATAATGGGAAAACATATATATATATATATATAAATATATATATATATATATATATATATATATATATATATATATATATATATATATATATGTGTGTGTGTGTGTGTGTGTTTGGGTGTATACATGTGTGTGTGTGTTCTAAGTGGTCAGAATTTACTTTCTGTTTCCCCTGTCACATGAATGTTGACCTGCCCTGTCCTTCCTGCAATTTTTAGTATATTTCGGGGAAGAAGAGTGCCTGTATGACATTTTAACAAGCATTGCGAGAGTGGCTAGAGAGACGTGATTCAATACATATGCATATCTTTCTTCTCGTCTGACTGTCATACTTCACTCACTATTCACATTCGTGATCCTACTTTTATCTACTATCACGCACCTCGCTCAGAACTCTCTTACATCAGACACACTCATAACCACCTCGTGACAACAACTTTCGATCAATATTACTCTTGGTAGATATGTAAATAGGGAATTTTCTGTCCCAATTTTATTTAGGCAGTCTCCCAGGAGTTTTAGAATGGAAATTACAAAACTACATCGTCTAAGTTGATTTTAAACTTTTTATCCTCCGCTACTTCTTTGAGAAAAAATGTTGTTTAATGGCTCAGTATAAATGTATTTTTTTAAATGAGTCATACCGGTGCAGAGATCAACTTCACTCAATCAAGTTATTAACTGTAATTAAGGATTTATATTTACATAGATAACAAGAGATTTATTGAAGAAATATTTGAGCGACAGGATTAAAATGAATAAAACTGATCTGTCAGAAAAGGTCATGGATTGTGTAACTTCTTCGGAAAATATTACTGTATGGGGGAATAATTTCCGCTTTCCTTCACTATTTCATCTTCCTCTGAATGTTTCTTGTGTACCTGAGAATGAATTTTCAGGCCATCGAGACAGATGAAAGAGTGTTCTAGGGAGCTCAAGAAGACCAAAGCATCATTGTCAGATATTTTAAATTACAAATCTGAAATAAAATTGTTGACATAAAAAAAAAACTCGCTTGGGTTCCTGATGGTAAGAGGAAAAAAGGAAGACCAAAAGAAATCTCAGAAGAACAATAATAAGAGAAGGAAGAACGTTGGGATTAAACAATGTGCAAGAGCTAAGAGGAGTGGCGTCACAACGAACAACCTGGAGAGCACTGGTTTCTGCCTTATGCGCCGTGTTTGGTGCTTAAAGAATTTATTATTATTATTATTATTATTATTATTATTATTATTATATATATATATATATATATATATATATATATATATATATATATATATATATATATATATATATATATATATATATATATATATATGCAGTCTTTCCCCAGTTCATTAAGGTTACTTATAATTGCTCACTCTTAACTTCTAACTTGTAACACTTGAGGAAGCTTTCCTCGCACTTGAGGCTCTTAATTTTATAACAAAATTCAATACTTTTAATTTAATTTAAAACTAATAATAAACAAGCACACGAAAAAAAGCTTGTTAATCTCACAGTTGTTTATCTATGGACTCTTTTAATCTCTTAAGGATGATAATGCTTAATACTTTTCCTGGCACTGATATTCCACTATAATGTGTTCACTTTTGTAAATTTCTTTTCTAACGCAACTTGATCATTTAACCTTCCTTCCATTTTGCTGGTATTTTTTCTCTCTCCCAGACTTAGCCAAGTAGTTTGTAAATCTCTGTAGAGGTATCAATATCTGCTTTGTTGGCCTCTGCTGAATGCCATCTGGACCAGATTCTTTACCAATGGAATCAGGATAAATGACCGTAAAAGAATTACTATTGTAAGCAGAAAATGTAGCAGAAAGAGCGAAACTTATGTATTTCCAGTCATGTGTTGGCGAGTTACTGGCTCGTAAATTGTAAGATAGCGTGCTTAATGTTTCAATTCCAGGAATAAGAAAAAATGGTAGGGTCAAGGACGTTAGGCAGACAACGTACCGAGATGGACGAGCCAAGACCAAACCCTGGCAAAGACATAAATAACGGCACAAATGGAAACACATAATGAAGCGTACAACTGACAATAATGCTGCAACGATCAACTAGATCACGGGACCACGTTAGGAAAATCGGCTGAATAACAACTTTATAGACTTTTCACGCAAATTTCTGTACTGAAGCTCCCTAGCACATATATTTCGTCATTTTTGTTTTCGACGTACACATTTTTCCCCTCTATTTTACTCTGAATTTGTTCAACGGATAATAGCTTTCTATTACATCCCATTATGTTTCTTCTCTTTCCATGAGATGCGCCTTATTATTCTATATATACACATCTCAATTCCCTCTACCATTTTCTTATTATGTTTCTACACCATACAGTAAGGAAGAATATATGTAACACTTTATGATTCTCAGTTTTGATTAGTGAGTTAGCTGTTTAGAAGAGCTCAACAGTTAACAGGGTTAGTGTTAGGTTTAGTGTTGTGAGTTAGCTGTTTTATATATATATTCGAAGGATGATTAAAAATGAAGGGTTCCCAACTTTATACATACTTTTCTTTACAAGATTTAAAAAAAAGCGCTATGTATCAGTGCTAGAAAAGTTGATAAAAGAACTATAATTGTTTATACCAACATCATCAATGTTGGGACATGTACAATCATTCTTGATACATGTGATATCATTGTTGATGCAAGTACTGTACCTTTACTTCCAATATCACTGCCATCACTGTTGATAAAAGTACTATCATTTCTGATGCAAGAACTTTAACTTCTGATACCAGTACCACCATCGTTTATACCAGTACCGTCATTGTTGGTTCAAGTACCTTTACTTCTGATACCATTTCCATCATTCTTGATACAAGTACTGTCATTATTGGTTCAAGTACCTTTACTTCTGATACCATATCGATCATTCTTGATACAAGTACTGTCATTGTTGGTTCAATTACCTTTACTTCTGATACCATATCGATCATTCTTGATACCAGTACCGTCATTGTTGGTTCAAGTACCTTTACTTCTGATACCATATCGATCATTCTTGATACAAGTACTGTCATTGTTGGTTCAATTAGATTTACTTCTGATACCATATCGATCATTCTTGATACCAGTACCGTCATTGTTGGTTCAAGTACCTTTACTTCTGATACCATATCGATCATTCTTGATACAAGTACTGTGTGGTAGATGTAGCAAAGTTAATTTGCTGAAGAGGTTATGATGGTAAAAGATAAGAATGATAGAGTTAGATGTGTTAACCGTGTGAGGTCAAGCTATGTAAGACCTTGAGTCTAGTGGTTGAAGAAGATGAGTTCTCAAGGGACCTAACGCTACCTCCCAAGATCTCACACGGTGCTGTAAATTAATTCTAATGTATGGTGTTTGATGTGGCTAGTGTCTAGGGGATGCAATGAAATGATAGTACATCAAAACAACACAGTATAACTCTCTAATAGAATCTTAATAACTCTGTTGTTTAGTTTTCAATTTGGAAATATTTTTTTATACAATTTATTGTGCCTGTCCTGCAATCTCTTTTGGACAGGTCTTTTAAAACTGAAGAAAATGTATGTTACACTGAAAAAGTGAACTGAAACTAAGGACTCTTGGTCTAACAATAATACTATTAATATTAAAATGTTCCGTAAGGTGTTTCACAGCCTGTTAAGTAATAATTAATAATGTGAGTCAGTTATTGGAGAGACTGTTTATGTCATCATTTCCCCGAGAGTTTCTGTTAATGGGTATGGGAAACAGTTTTCTCCAGATAAAGTGTCAGACTGCCCAGATTGTGGCACATAACCTGAAATTTCCTTCGTGAAGATTCAATCGTTGATATGGCTCTGTAAAGAACATCAGCTCTCAGAGCTCCGCTTGACAATTATTATACAGAATACGCTGTACTGGAGACGTTACTGTCTTCACTCGTACTTCAGCTTTCCTGTCACCGGCTGGTAACAGGAAATAAAACCCTGCAACATAAAAGACACCCTGGCCTTTTCATATCTGTTATATTTTTACCTCAGCTCTCTGCATGACATGATGGGGTTCAGCCTCGTGTGCATTACAAGTGCACCAGCCCCTAAGTTTGTTTTTTTAACTCACATCATATTGTGACCACACCTCAGGTCCATATGGCAGATACGCCACTGTCATTTTACATAGTCTTCTTCAACACAATTTAATAAGCGTATGTACATCTCCTTATATAAATAAGCACAGGTGCGATGGATGGCACAAATTCAGCTTTGCTGCTGGCTAGACTATGACAAAAACTTTTTAGTTTTAGTTACAAATAAAAGTCAAACTTCTAGCATCACATCGACCTGCTTCAGGGACAGCTTTCTACAAAATGGCAAAATCCTATCTAAGTTTTCCCTAATATAAAATGCGTTGGCCAATCAGATCGGAAGACTAAGCTTTTCAATTTTGAATTTGAAAATAAAGTCAAAATTACATCTCAATTTTTCAAATGTACGTCGGTCACATTTTGGCATTAAAAGTTAAAAACAGTCTTGGTTTTTGACCTAACAAGTTCTGCCTGTCATTCACTTCAAGATTTCCACTACCAAATATTTTTAGTTTTAGGCCATCCCATAATATCTCTACCCTTGCCTGTCTCATTTCCCCTAACACTTCCAAAAGTAACCATTAGTGAATGCAAAAACAAGCGTCTGTTCGTTCATCTGTCTGGGCATATCTAGTCTTTTGTCAATATCTTTACTTTTAATGGGGCGATCTTGAAAACTGTAACATAATATTACTCAGGAGATCATATGCTATCAAACTAACTAGGTTTTATAGCCTTATTCCCCTTAATAAAGAATTACATGTATTTTCCATGTGAGTTTCAATTTCTAATATTACATAAACACGCCATCTCTCTCCCCGCTTCTGTGTAGTTCAATTCGAAACAACAAGTCTGTGACGTCATAAAATGTACCAATTTGCAGACAGAGCGAGGCGTGTGTGTTTATACCAGTCACTCTGCGTGCTTATGGAACGAACAAATATTGGACTTAGTGTCGAATTTTTCCATCTGCCGCTAACAATATCGCCCGCGTTTGCCTACACGTTTGCGTGTTTCAACCATTTGTGTCAAAAGTCTCATTCTAAAAATACACTTGCCTCTCTCCTCCTTTTCCCCCTTTTGGTCTGAAACAAGGCTAATTCCGTCAAAATTGTTACCGATATTTTCAAGATCACTTGCAAACGATAGTATCTTTACACTACGATTCTGTCTAGCTAAAATCAACGCGCTGACTGGCGTGGGGAAAGAAAACGCGTCACAACTTAACTATTTTTATTTCTACCTATCTTACTTTATAATTACAAATAATAATTTTATCGGTGTATCAATGTAATTTTATCATACATCTCCCCTCTTGAGAACATGCACTGATGCAAGTTCCAAAAACAGTTATTCACATAGATCAAATTAACTCCTTACGCCTGTTGAATATTCTGATTGGGATCACAGGGTTGCCTACTGAGGAAATCTGCACCCACGTTCTGTGACCCCGGGATGTATTCAATAGTGAATGAATATGGCTGTAGAAGCAACGGCGATCGTAATAAATGAGCATTTTCGTGCTTTGCCTGTGATAAGAATATGAGGGGCTGATGATCCAATTGGACCACGAATGTTCTACCATAGAGATAGATCTGGAACTTACGTATTGCCCAGATTAAAGCTAAACATTCTTTTTCGCTTGTGGAATAGTTTTGTTCCGCTCTGTTCAACTTGCGGCTAGTATAAGCGACTGGGTTCAGTTCCCCATCTTGTGAAGAGGACCTTTGTAACAAAGTGGCCCCCAGGCCCACATTGCTTGCGTCCGTTCTTATCACGAATTCCTGAGTCAAATCAGGCAATTTTAGGATAGGCTTGCTCGTGAGTTTCTCTTTTAATTCCTGGTATGCTAATTCACACTGGGCTGACCAAACAATTCTATCAGGATTTCCCTTGCGAGTTAACTCAGTCAGAGGAGCACAAATAGAGTTAAAATGTTTGATATATTTCTGGTCAAAACCACACAACGACACAAAAGATCTCACGTCTTTTTTGGTTTGTGGCCTAGGCGCTCTCTGCAATTTCTCAAGGTTCTTGGGATCAGGGGTCATGTTACCCTGATATACAGTATGTCCCAAGAATTCCAACTCTTTACACCCTATACAACATTTTGTTGGTCTAGCCGTCAAGTTAGCCTCTCTTAGTCTATCAAACAGCATAGTCAAAGAGTTAATGTGTTCCTCAAATGTTTCCGTAGAAATGAGGATATCATCCATAAAATTGGTGATGCATGGGTTATTCAGGGGATCCAACAATTTTCGCATCATCCTAGAAAACACACTCGGAGCATTTTTCAACCCAAACGGCAACATGTTGAATTCATAATGTCCTTCCGAAGTGCTAAACGCCAAATAAGGTCGGACCTCCGGCTTTACTGGAATCTGATAATAGCCTTTGCTCAGATCCACCTTCGAAAAATATTTTGCCTTGTTCAGACTGGCAAATAGCTGATTTGTGTCCGGTAATGGATCCACCTGATTTTCTGTGACAGCATTCAGTTTCCTGTAATCTATGCACAGACGATATTCCCCAGAGGGTTTCCTCAGCAAAACCACACTAGAGCTATACGGAGATTAGCTATGAGAAATAATCCCCTCTTTCAATAGGTACTCAATCTCCTCTTTCAAAGCTTTCTCTCTAGAACAGTATATGAGCCTTGCCATCTAATTTGTAATTTGTTATTGCTGCCGGGTATTAGAAGAAGCACCTTCTCTCCCACAAATAGTTCTCTATCCTTAGCTTTCTTATTGAAATAAGCAGCATGTTTTTTTCGTGGCTTGTCTTAGATTATCATTTGCAAGTTTCCAGCCAGTTTTAAGACGAGTGGTCAGCTCGTTTACATATTGATATGATGAGGTAACAGTCTATTCTGCCTTCTCATCTGTCCATGTCCTCAACAAGGTTATTGACCTTTAATTTTTCTGACTTATTTTGCATGGCACCTGTATGGTCCCTGACATTGGAATTTGGAAATACTTTTTTATACAATTTATTGTGCCTGTCCTGCAATCTCTTTTGGACAGGTCTTTTAAAACTGAAGAAAATGTATGTTACACTGAAAAAGTGAACTGAAACTAAGGACTCTTGGTCTAACAATAATACTATTAATATTAAAATGTTCCGTAAGGTGTTTCACAGCCTGTTATGTAATAATTAATAATGTGAGTCAGTTATTGGAGAGACTGTTTATGTCATCATTTCCCCGAGAGTTTCTGTTAATGGGTAGGGAAACAGTTTTCTCCAGATAAAGTGTCAGACTGCCCAGATTGTGGCACATAACCTGAAATTTCCTTCGTGAAGATTCAATCGTTGATATGGCTCTGTAAAGAACATCAGCTCTCAGAGCTCCACTTGACAATTATTATGCGAAATACGCTGTACTGGAGACGTTACTGTCTTCACTCGTACTTCAGCTTTCCTGTCACCGGCTAGTAACAGGAAATAAAACCCTGCAACATAAAAGACACCCTGGCCTTTTCATATCTGTTATATTTTTCCCTCAACTCTCTACATGACATGATGGGGTTCAGCCTCGTATGCATTACAAGTGCACCAGCCCCTAAGGTTTTTTTTGATCTCACATCATATTGTGACCACACCTCAGGTCCATATGGCAGATACGCCACTGTCATTTTACATAGTCTTCTTCAACACAATTTAATAGGAGTATGTACATCTCTATATATGCATATAATTTTCTTCTATTACAAAATATAAACGCTCCAGGCAATCAATAGTGTTCAGCGAACACAGAGGCTTGCTATTTTACTTAAGTCCTACAATAATTTTTAATTCCAACATTGCAATATTCAAACATAAATCAAATAGATATACCCAAACTGTCTCTTTAGGCATGTCATACACTTTCCCACTTTTTGTCTTTGCACATATTACATAATGATATAGATATTCTTCTTACCAGAATTCAATGAAATAAGCACAGGTGCGATGGATGGCACAAATTCAGCTTTGCTGCTGGCTAGACTATGACAACTACTTTTTAGTTCTAGTTACAAATAAAAGTCAAACTTCTAGGATCACATCGACCTGCTTCAGGGACAGCTTTCTACAAAATGGCAAAAACCTATCTAAGTTTTCCCTAATATAAAATGCGTTGGTCAATCAGATCGGAAGACTAAGCTTTTCAATTTTGAATTTGAAAATAAAGTTAAAATTTCATCTCAATTTTTCAAATGTACGTCGGTCACATTTTGGCATTAAAAGTTAAAAACAGTCTTGGTTTTTGACCTAACAAGTTCTGCCTCTCATTCACTTCAAGATTTCCACTACCAAATATTTTTAGTTTTAGGCCATCCCATAATATCTCTACCCTTGCCTGTCTCATTTCCCCTAACGCTTCCAAAAGTAACCATTAGTGAATGCAAAAACAAGCGTCTGTTCGTTCATCTGTCTGGGCATATCTAGTCTTTTGTCAATATCTTTACTTTTAATGGGGCGATCTTGAATATTATAACATAATATTACTCAGGCGATCATATGCTATCAAACTAACTAAGTTTTATGGCCTTATTCCCCTTAATAAAGAATTACATATATTTTTCATGTGAGTTTCAATTTCTAATATTACATAAACATGCCATCTCTCTCCCCGCTTCTGTGTAGTTCAATTCGAAACAACAAGTCTATGACGTCATAAAATGTACCAATTTGCAGACAGCGAGGCGTGTGTGTTTATACCAGTCAATCTGCGTGCTTATGGAACGAACAAATATTGGACTTAGTGTCGAATTTTTCCATCTGCCGCTAACAATATCGCCCGCGTTTGCCTACACGTTTGCGTGTTTCAACCATTTGTGTCAAAAGTCTCATTCTAAAAATACACTTGCCTGTCTCCTCCTTTTCCCCCTTTTGATCTGAAACAAGGCTAATTCCGTCAAAATTGTTACCGATATTTTCAAGGTCACTGGCAAACGATAGTATCTTTACACTACGATTCTGTCTAGCTAAAATCAACGCGCTGACTGGCGTGGGGAAAGAAGACGCGTCACAACTTAACTATTTTTATTTCTACCTATCTTACTTTATAATTACAAATAATAATTTTATCGGTGTAACAAATTAATTTTATCCCAGTAGATAACGGAACGAATAATGAGAATCGGATATATGAAAGCCTAGATAGAGTAGAAAAAAGGAATGCGCAAATAGGATAGCGCATGAGACCGGGAATCGAAAAAAAGAGGTGAACAGAAATCCGGTTAGGCACGCTTTTCAGCTAAAGTCATAAGCGTGAGTTAGGCAGTGCAGGTCACAGATACGCTAGAGAGACGAGGGTAGCCATGTTGAGGGCGACAGAAGTAGAAAGTTTTGTGAAAATTCTCTGACAAGGAGACAAGATTGGGTGGTAGTTAACCCAACATATTGACGGTATAAATTCTTGATAGGATGGAAGGACGATGGAGCGAGTTAGGCTCTATTCAGAAGAAAAGGGGTACGTAGAGTGAAATTATTTACATCTATTGTGGTGAAAAATTATAATACCCATATATAAATTAGAACATAAATGTAAAGCAGAACGAAATAATACGATAGGAAGAAGAATGGAGAAAGACCAGTGCGTTCCTAGTATAGATACCGCCTTAGTTGTATAACGCCGTAATGGCTAACACAAGATTTCTACTTGTCCTAATTCGTTCGTTCCTAAATAAAATGCTTAAGCCTAACAATACGACGATAACCGTAGTTCTAAAAATAGAATGTGTAGTAAAATCTTCTGAACGACCTTGATTTTAAAAACTAACACTAGTGCAAAATCACGCACAAAGTTAGCCTTAGAAAGACAGACGGGCTTAGAAAAAAAAAGAAGAGAGAGGTAGACGGACCATGTAACACGGTAGCGCAAGCCACTCGCTGTGTGTCTAAAAATAAACCAACTCGCAGTGGGCATGGCCTGATTTTTTTTCAAATAAACAGTGATGAAAAAAACTAACGATACGATGTTAAATTTTGAAAACAGGTTTAATTCTTATTAGGAAACCTGATATTTACGTAGGGCTCCTGACTTTATACTGATAGTACAGTCGTAAAGGATTGAACAGGTGGTAGTTGAAATTAAACACTTAACATCGAAAAAAGATAGTATTCTTAACTACACCCCTTAGCCCCTTGAAAATCATATATTCGTGTACAGGAAGGCTAGTGGACTAGGAATATGTAATAAATTATCTAAAAAGTCCATTAGATAAGTAGATATTGGTAATAAAACATATAGAGAACAGAGATACTGTCAGGTTTGGTCATATCTGCTCGGGATGGAAATCCCTGATTTTTGTTGAAACATAGTAGTGACAGAAAGTCTAAGATAGTACGTGGGAGGCCATTGGCTGAACTTTGAAGTTAAAAGAAATTGGATTGGGTGACCTATGAATAACAAATAAATGCCTAGAAATGGAGTAGAAGTGAATGAAAATGTTGGAATTACTGGGTACTCTTTTGAATATATTCAAAACGATTGGTCAATACACTGGATATTGGCAGAAGAAATCTTAGAGGGGACGCCACATCGTTACACATTTTGAGAGATGAGATCAGGCAGTGTTATCCAAAATTAAATATATGATAACAGCTTGGACATACCGCAGATCAAACTGTGCCAGTCATCTTTAGTGTGTTTTCCTTACGAATTGTGGTAAGCTAGGCATTTTTAATCTGTATTTTATATGAAAATTGAATGTGAAATGATAAATTATGTCTGTATGTGTGCGGTTCAGTAGCAAACATGAGGCAAAGCCTAGATATTGCTCCACCATGTAAAAGATTGTCAGAGAGGAGTATAACTGCATATATATATATATATATATATATATATATATATATATATATATATATATATATATATATATATATATTGGATTGCCATATAGTAACATAACACCTATCCTATTGTATGGAAGGGATTACAGCTGAAATTGCAGAGGCGTTGTAACCATTAGGGAGAGGAATACTGGTGTATATTGTCACATGAAAAGCTAGCAGTTGGCCTAAAGCGCTGAACTTTATGTTTGTTTGTACTGTCATGTACTTCAGTGTGGAATAATATTGTATACTAGTTAGTAAGAAGGATGCATAACCTTCACTTTCAGGGACCGTGGTATAGATGGTGATATTGCATCGTCCGGTCTGAGTACTGCGTGATCCAGAAAGTTGGCAGCAGACTCCCTGCACTAGATAGCGGCCATTGTCTATCATATTATCAAACTAAGAAGCAAGCTAGCAGAGGATACAGGTTTCCTGCAGCTGCATTATGAGATAAGAGCATGTCAGCACGTAAAGCCCAACCTTGAATAACTAACCCTGAACTGAACTTTATTATAAAAGGGACAGAAATTTTAAAGAAACAGAATCTGTGAATCCTTTAATATTATTTCCACTAGTGACAAACACATGAAGTCGTGATGACAAACAACAACCTAGCACTAAAAGCCAGTATTACCTCATAATAATACATCATAACACTACTCTTATATTACAATACTATTGTATGTCTGGACAAAGATCTTTTGTATAAATTCTTGTACATAAACATTGTGCTTACATTTGATTGTGATTCCTGATTCACATTGTAGTAGGATCAGGATATCTGTATATATTGAAAAAGCTAATACATTGTATAAAATTTAACACTTGACTTACTTAAGGTAAATCTTTAAAGTGTTATGTGTTCGTGATCGTCATAGTGTTGTAAATTGTTGTGAATCTTACTTAGGTGTTTATCTGTCTGTTGGTTGTTGTGAACTTACACTTCAGCACTATCATAACCCTAGACATTAAACGAAGTCATCATACAATTCAAGAATAAGTCTGATTGAGGTCGAAATGTGGTAGCAAGCAAGGATCTCTGTAATACACCAACCTTATTAGATACAGAGACCTTCACAGCTGATCTCATTCAGTACACTAAGTCCCCTATAAATGTTTATATAATCCCAACTCACCACATATATTGGGGGTCTCGTTCCCGGGATTTGAATTTTTCAAAGCACCAATTATATTGGGTAACTCACTTCAGGGAATTATAAAAATTAAAAAGGTATTCTTGGGTGGAAAATAAATAAGGTTGAGCTTTCAGTGCTTGTGGTTGTCCTTAGTATAATTAGTCATAGATAGAATTGTTTAGTTAGACATTGTATAAATTTGCCTGTTAGAAAATGGCTGACCTGGCAAAGTTTCGATCTGCGGCTGTACAGACTGCCAGGGAAATGCACATGGATGGTCAAGTCTTGATTGATTATGTGACCTTAGAATGTGATAAATTTATTGCCAGGGAAGAAAAAAGATTACAGAAAGAAGCAGAAAGAAAGTTAGAGGCAGATAAAGAAATTAAGAGGTTGCAGATTGAGGCTGACAAAGAGGCTAGGGCATTGGAAGCTGAGGCTAATAAGTTACAGTTGGAAGCAGAAGAAAAGAGATTAGCTGCAGAAAGAGAAGAAAAGAGATTAGCTGCAGACAGGGAAGCAGAAGAAAGAAGATTAGCTGCAGAAAGGGAAGCAGAAGATAGGAGATTGCAGAGGGAGCATGAATTACGACTAAGAGAGTTAGAAATTCAAGGCCATGCTCCTGAAAATTGTGCCAGTCCTTTTACCTCCGATGCTACTGGCAGTCAGACAGCCTCAACCTCAGCTACGAGTTTTCATTTAGACCATTTTGTTGAGAAAGACGATGACTTAGAAAGTTACCTAAATAGATATGAACTTTTAGCTACCACGTATGGTTTAGAGAGAGAAAGGTGGAGCCTAAAGTTATCACAAGGGCTTCGTGGTACAGCTTATGAAGTTTTTGCCAAGATGAGCAGAGATGACCAAGACAATTATGACATGTTAAAGCAGGCTCTTTTGTTAAGATATGAAAAGAATGGAGAATTTTATAGAAAAAAGTTCAGGAATGCTAAACTACTGTCAGGTGAGACATATCACCAGTTCTCTGCACGGTTAGAGACATACTTGGAGAAATGGACTGCTCTGGGGAAAACCCAAGATCTTAAGGAAATGATCCTTATAGAGCAGCTAAGAGAGTCCATGGCTCCAGACCTGAGAAAGTTTCTCATGGAACAAGGTGCAGAGAGGCTGGGTGAGTTACTAAATGTCGCTGAAAGATATCAGGCAGCTCAAGCAGAGGTAACTGGTAATAAAAAGAAACAGGTAGACAATTTTAAGGCACCACAAAACTTTAATAAGTTTGATCATAGAGATCAGAACAAAGGTAAGCACCAGTTTGATAGGCCACGGTATGATAATAAAAATAAAACCCCACAATTCGTTGAAAGGAAATTTGAAGAAAGAAAATCTTTCAACCAAGGAAAGAAGTGGTGTAAAGTTTGTCGGATGAACAATCATACCACCGAAAAATGTAGAAGGAATCCTCCTAATTTTGCTGCTATGAAATCTTGGATGAAGGGAACAAAGGTCAAACCTGCGGAACTACAGGAACCGTGCCACCCCCCCAGTGTGTGAAGATGTAATCTGTAATGGAGTCACCATAAGGTGCTTATATGATACAGGTCTGGATTATGATTCAGTTGTGAGTTCTCACCTGGTGCAAGCAGATCAATACACCACAGAAACAGTGGAGATTCAAGCTGCAACCAAGGAAGTAGCGACCATGACACTCCCTATCGCTAAGATAAATGTGAAAACGCGATATGTGGAGGGAGTAATCAAAGCAGCAGTGATAAATGAACCAATCTACCCTCTGATATTGGGGTGTAGATATGTCTTCTTGGGGAATCCCAAGAGACCTGTGATATTGGCAACAGTGCAGACCAGATCACAGTCTAAAAAGGAGGAGGATAATCCAATAAATACTCATCCAGATGAGATGAGGAAGGCACAGGCGGAGGACAAAACACTCAAGCCGTGTTTCAAGAAATTGCCCAAATGTCATACACCTCCAGGCAAGGGAGATTTTTATATGAAGAACAAATTGATTTATAGGAAGGCTGGATCTGAATCCAATGGTCACGGACAGCTGGTCCTTCCCACTTCATATAGGACTAAAGTGTTGGAACTAGGGCATGCGATTCCCTTCAGTGGTCATATGGGGATCAGCGCAACCGGACAGCGTATAGCTTGTCATTATTTCTGGCCAGGGATAACTGAAGATATAAAAAGATATGTAAAATCCTGTCCAGAGTGCCAACGAGTAGCACCAAAGCATTGGACTGCACCAGCAACTCTAGGGGAAATGCCCATAGTGGGAACACCTTTTGAGAGAGTTGCAGTGGACATTGTGGGACCTCTCACTCGAACCAAGAGGAGGAACAGCTACATTCTGACTCTGGTGGACACCTGTTCTATGTGGGGAGAGGCGGTAGCCCTGTCATCAATTGATTCTAAACATGTGGCAGAGGCATTACTCACAATTTTCACAAGGTTAGGCTTTCCCAACCAAATCTTGACTGATAATGGCTCTCAGTTCAAGGGGAAACTAACAGAAGAAGTTTTCAGGATCTTTCAAGCCAAACACTTCCATTGTAGCCCGTACCATCCCCAAGGAAACGGCCAAGTGGAAAGATTTAACGGGACATTAATGTCGATCCTGAGAAAGTTGGCACATGAAAAACCAGATACATGGGACCAGTACCTTCACGCCGCCCTTTTTGCTTATCGGGAGGTACCCCATAGTTCAACCGGTATGGCCCCGGCAACATTATTATTTGGGAGGCCAATAAAAGGTCCACTAGAAGCCCTGTTAAGAACGTGGACTGATGAAAAGGCAGAGGAAAATATTACATCATCATACCAATATGTGAATGAGCTGACCACTCGTTTAAAAACTGGCTGGAAACTTGCCAATGAAAATTTGAGACAAGCCAGGAAAAAGCATGCTGCCTATTATAACAAGAAAGCAAAAGACAGAGATTTGGCTGTGGGAGAGAAGGTACTGCTTCTTCTACCCGGTAGCCAGAATAAGTTGCAAATTGGATGGCAAGGTCCATATACAATTCTAGAGAAGATGTCTAGAACGAATTATAAGATAGATAAGAAGGGGAAAGAAAAAATCTATCAAGTGAATCTCCTGAAGAAATATTTGGAAAGAGAAAATCAGGAAGAGACACATTTGCTGACCTTGTCTATTGCAATGGAGATGAAAAAAGAACCACTTTCATCATTTGAATATCAATTACACCCCTGTGAGACCGCTGCACAGGTGAAAATCAGTACACATTTAACGAAAAATCAGAAGGAGAGAGTGCAACAGGTTCTAGATGATCATACAGAGGTGCTAACGGACCTTCCGGGGCATACAAACTTATTAGAATATGATATGAAACTTATAGACCCAACACCAGTCTGTATGAAAGCCTATTCGATTCCTTTCGCTAAGGAGAAAGCTTTGAAGAAAGAGATAGACTATTTGTTGAAGGAAGGAATTATTTAACACAGTGAATCTCAGTATAGTTACAGTGTGGTTCTATTGAGAAAACCCTCTGGAGAACATAGACTCTGTATAGATTGCAGGAGACTGAATGCTATCACAGAAGGTCAGGTGGATCCATTGCCGGATACAAATCAGCTGTTTGCCAGGCTGAATAAAGCTAAGTATTTCTCAAAGGTGGATCTGAGCAAAGGCTACTATCAGATTCCAGTAAAGCCTGAGGTTAGACCTTATCTAGCTTTTAGTACCTCAGAGGGACACTATGAATTTAACAGATTGCCATTTGGATTGAAAAATGCGCCCAGTGTCTTCTCTAGAATGATGAGAAAATTGTTGGATCCCCTGAATAATCCATGCATCACAAACTTCATGGATGATATCCTCGTAGCGACAGAAACGTTTGAGGAACACATTAACTCTCTGAACACGTTGTTTGATCGACTTAGAGAGGCGAATTTGACAGCCCGACCAACCAAATGTTGCGTTGGATGTAAAGAATTAGAATTCTTGGGACACACAGTCCATCAGGGAAACATGACCCCTGACCCCAAGAATTTGGAGAAACTGAGAAAAGCACCGAGGCCACAAACAAAGAAAGACGTGAGATCCTTTGTCTTATTATGTTGTTTCTACCAAAAGTATATCAAAAACTTTAACTCCATATGTGCACCGTTAACTGATTTGACACGCAAAGGAAATCCAGATCGAATTACATGGACAGCACAGTGTGAATTAGCATACCAAGAATTGAAGGAAAAGCTCACAAGCAAACCTATTTTGAAATTACCTGACTTAAGTCAAGAATTCATCGTGAGAACGGATGCTAGTAATCTAGGGTTGGGAGCAAACCCTGTTACAGAAGTCAGATTCACTGGATGGGGAATTAACCCCAGTGGCATATGCTAGTCGTAAGTTGAATACAGCTGAAAAAAAATATTCAACTAGTGAAAAAGAATGTCTCGCAGTGATATGGGCGATTAAGAAATTCAATATTTATCTGTATGGGAAAGCATTCAAGTTACAAACAGATCAAAAACCCCTGGCTTTTCTAGCGCAAGCCAGGCATGAAAATGCTAGGTTACTACGCTGGTCTTTGCTGTTACAGCCATATCAGTTCCGTATAGAATATATTTCTGGAAAAACTAACCTAGGTGCTGATTTTCTAAGCCGCCATCCGTGCGATGAGACTCAAGGTAATCACCAGGCATAGATAGGAATTTATCTATGTGTATATAGAATTAGGGACTGACATATAAGGTCTGTTTTAAGTGGGGAGAATTGTGGTGAAAAATTCTAATACCCATATATAAATTAGAACATAAATGTAAAGCAGAACGAAATAATACGATAGGAAGAAGAATGGAGAAAGACCAGTGCGTTGCTAGTATAGATAACGCCTTAGTTGTATAACGCCGTAATGGCTAACACAAGATTTCTACTTGTCCTAATTCGTTCGTTCCTAAATAAAATGCTTAATCCTAGCAATACGGCGATAACCGTAGTTCTAAAAGTAGAATGTGTAGTAAAATCTTCTGAACGACCTTGATTTTAAAAACTAACACTAGTGCAAAATCACGCACAAAGTTAGCCTTGGAAAGACAGACGGGCTTAGAAAAAAAAAAGCAGAGAGAGGTAGACGGACCATGTAACACAGTAGCGCAAGCCACTCGCTGTGTGTCTAAAAATAAACCAACTCGCAGTGGGCATGGCCTGATTTTTTTTCAAATAAACAGTGATGAAAAAAACTAACGATACGATGTTAAATTTTGAAAACAGGTTTAATTCTTATTAGGAAACTTGATATTTACGTAGGGCTCCTGACTTTATACTGATAGTACAGTCGTAAAGGATTGAACAGGTGGTAGTTGAAATTAAACACTTAAAATCGAAAAAAGATAGTATTCTTAACTACACCCCTTAGCCCCATGAAAATCATATATTCGTGTACAGGAAGGCTAGTGGACTAGGAATATGTAATAAATTATCTAAAAAGTCCATTAGATAAGTAGATATTGGTAATAAAACATATAGAGAACAGAGATACTGTCAGGTTTGGTCATATCTGCTCGGGATGGAAATCCCTGATTTTTGTTGAAACATAGTAGTGACAGAAAGTCTAAGATAGTACGTGGGAGGCCATTGGCTGAACTTTGAAGTTAAAAGAAATTGGATTGGGTGACCTATGAATAACAAATAAATGCCTAGAAACGGAGTAGAAGTGAATGAAAATGTTGGAATGACTGGGTACTCTTTTGAATATATTCAAAACGATTGGTCAATACACTGGATATTGGCAGAAGAAATCTTAGAGGGGACGCCATATCATTACACATTTTGAGAGATGAGATCAGGCAGTGTTATCCAAAATTAAATATATGATAACAGCTTGGACATACCGCAGATCAAACTGTGCCAGTCATCTTTAGTGTGTTTTCCTTACGAATTGTGGTAAGCTAGGCATTTTTAATCTGTATTTTATATGAAAATTGAATGTGTGTCGTGAAACATTCTAAATCCAAATATATAAATTAAAAGGTAAATGTAAAGCCTAACACATAAATTCAATAAAAGGAAAGAGAAATGGTAAAAAAACAGCGCTGTCACAATGGCGTACAAAAATCCCCCTTGTTTTCTACTTCGTCTGCAAATTGTAACGTTTCACGTTGATAGTAAAGCCTACTGCATCACTACACGCCTTCTACAATAAAACGTGTACTGTATTTCTAAGAAAACCTTGAGCTAGGCACACTGCGTAATGACCTAAATTAATACTTCCATTAATTTCATTTTATACACTACGTTAACATAAACGGAAAGACAGATGAACTTAGGATAGAGAGAGGGAGGGTTGAAAGCAGGAACGCATGCAACACTAACACGCGTCTCGCGATATACTATTAATGCCACCCTCCCCGCGCGAAAGGCCAGAGGCACTAACTTTTTTTCAAATAGACCGTGATTAAAAACACTACAACTACGAGAGTTAGGTTTAAAAACCTGAAAAACGCTTATTAGGAAACATGACATTATACTGGTTTACGTTTGAAAGCCTGACAGTACAGCAGACACTCTAAAAGTTTGGAAGTGAGGAGGTGGTAACAGCACGACTATCCTAGAAGAAAATAGATATTTTGAACACCGCCACTTAGCTCCCTTAAAACTTATATATTTGGGTTCCTTAGGACTTGCTGACAAAGAATATGTTAAGTGTTACGCAAATAGTCTAGGAATTAACAAATTATAGCCAAAAGAAAATAATGAGGGTGTCAGACAACACAAAAAAATAATCGCACAGTGGCATGTTTTGAAACCACTATTTTACGGGAAATGGGCCACCATGTAAAATCCTATTTGATTGGATAGAAGTAAATGTAAGGCTAAACACGATTAGTCGGACTACAAATACTAATTCTTTGTTGTTAGGGGAAACGGTAGTAAGGGTACTTTTTTTGAAAAGCTGTGTAAACATGGCCCGATTGGTTAGACCCGCCAATATAGTCAATTAAGAGCGTCAGTTCAGTGCCACATTTTAAAATAAACTTACTAAGAAACAGTGCGTTGAGATCCAGATCATATTTTTCTAAATAAAAGTCTGGGACAGAGGCAGATCGGAATTTGTGCCATATTCATCGCCAGTCAACGTATCTGTGTATTATTTCCATGAATTGTGGTAAGCTTGATGTATTCGATATCTTTTTAATGAAAATTGAATGTAAATTGATACTTTATGTCTGTATATGTGCGTGGTTCAGTAGCGAACATGAGGCAAGGCCTAGATAGTGCTCCAACCTGAACAGAACGTGTCGGAGAAAAGAAAACTGCATGGAATTGCCAAATAGTACACTGACACCTATCTTATTGACTAGAAGGAAATAATGCTGGAATTGCAGAGGCGTAGTAACCATTAGGGAGGAGTATACTGGTGTAAATTGTTTCAGATGAAGCTAGCAGTTGGCCTACCGCTCTGAACTCAGTGTTTGTTCTGTATTGTGTTCAGTGTGGAAATAGATTATAAATTAGATCTGAAGTAGGAGGTACAACCTTCTTGTTTCAGGGAATGTGGTCCTAGTTACTGAAGCAGCACCTGGTCTGAGTTTTGCTGAATCCAGAGGCTGACAGCATTCTCCTTGGTCCAGATAGCAACCAGTGAGGTGTCTCCAGAACACAGCGAAGCAATCGAGCAGAGGAGTCTTTTCCTGCCACCATCACGAAAGATAAGCTTCTGTGGCCAGAGTAGCTCAACATTATGTGCCCCCTCAGAAATTGACATTTCATTAAACACAGAGGGACAATTAATTGGTTCAAATGACAGGAACTGTGAACTTTCCCCAATACTATTTCCCCGATAATCAAACACTTGAAGTCATGATGAAAAACAACAACCAAGCTTGAACAAAACCAGTATTACCTCATATTACTACTGCACAAATTACACACATAGAATAATAATAATAAAATATGTCAATACAAAGTTCATATATATAAACTGTGTACATACTACTTGTAATTACATTTGATTGTGATTCCTGGTTCACTGTGTAGTTGAATCAGGATACCCATTATTGAAAGAATTAATACATATATTTTTAAACTTAAACACTTGACTCATTTAAGATAGTCTTATAGAGTGTTATATGTGTGTGAGTGTCACAGTGTTGTAAAGTGTTGTGGAATAAATTAAATTGTTTATCTGTTTGTTGTTGTTGTGACTTACACTTATTCATTTTCATAACCCTAGACATTTAACGTAGTCATCACAATATTCCAGAATAATTCTGACTGAGGTATAAATGTGGCAGCAAGTAAGGTCATCTGTAATACACCACACTTATTAGATACAGATACCTTCACAGCTGATCTCAGTCAGTACACTAAGTCCCCAATAAATATTTATAACATCCCACTTTACCACAATGTGAAATGATAAATTATGTCTGTATGTGTGCGGTTCAGTAGCAAACATGAGGTAAAGCCTAGATATTGCTCCACCATGTAAAAGATTGTCAGTGAGGAGTATAACTGCATATATATATATTGGATTGCCATATAGTAACATAACACCTATCCTATTGTATGGAAGGGATTACAGCTGGAGTTGCAGAGGCGTTGTAACCATTAGGGAGAGGAATACTGGTGTATATTGTCACATGAAAAGCTAGCAGTTGGCCTAAAGCGCTGAACTTTATGTTTGTTTGTACTGTCATGTACTTCAGTGTGGAATAATATTGTATACTAGTTAGTAAGAAGGATGCATAACCTTCACTTTCAGGGACCGTGGTATAGATGGTGATATTGCATCGTCCGGTCTGAGTACTGCGTGATCCAGAAAGTTGGCAGCAGACTCCCTGCACAAGATAGCGGCCATTGTCTATCATATTATCAAACTGAGAAGCAAGCTAGCAGAGGATACAGGTTTCCTGCAGCTGCATTATGAGATAAGAGCATGTCAGCACGTAAAGCCCAACCTTGAATAACTAACCCTGAACTGAACTTTATTATAAAAGGGACAGAAATTTTAAAGAAACAGAATCTGTGAATCCTTTAATATTATTTCCACCAGTGACAAACACATGAAGTCGTGATGATAAACAACAACCTAGCACTAAAAGCCAGTATTACCTCATAATAATACATCACAACACTACTCTTATATTACAATACTATTGTATGTCTGGACAAAGATCGTTTGTATAAATTCTTGTACATAAACATTGTGCTTACATTTGATTGTGATTCCTGATTCACATTGTAGTAGGATCAGGATATCTACATATATTGAAAAAGCTAATACATTGTATAAAATTTAACACTTGACTTACTTAAGGTAAATCTTTAAAGTGTTATGTGTTCGTGATCGTCATAGTGTTGTAAATTGTTGTGAATCTTACTTAGGTGTTTATCTGTCTGTTGGTTGTTGTGAACTTACACTTCAGCACTATCATAACCCTAGACATTAAACGAAGTCATCATACAATTCAAAAATAAGTCTGATTGAGGTCGAAATGTGGTAGCAAGCAAGGTTCTCTGTAATACACCAACCTTATTAGATACAGAGACCTTCACAGCTGATCTCATTCAGTACACTAAGTCCCCTATAAATGTTTATATAATCCCAACTCACCACATATATACAGTAGTCCTATTACTCATCTAGACAGTGGCCATCGATAAAAGGGAAAGGAACAACCCCGGAGGAGTCCGGTATCACATCGATAACCTGAACCAGAGCAACATGTATCAATAGACAAGGATTTGTTTGGAAAGAAGAAAAGAGGTAGATACTAATAACATTTGAGCAACCATAGATGATTAGACATTATAATATTGATGATGTCATCGCTAGCTACTGAGGCAAAGAACCTGGGCTTAGAGCGGCCAAGTGAAGTAACCACCTGTTAGTGCAGGCGACCACATTATTATACAAAGTGGTGCCCTGATCAACCTCAGGCAATATTGACATTGCTATCTACCAAGGCAGACTGCCACACAGTAGAATTGTGGTACCGTGACAAGCTGCCACAACTGTCATTGTTGGTTCAAGTACCTTTACTTCTGATACCATATCGATCATTCTTGATACCAATACCTTTACTTCTGATAATAGTAACATCTTTTTGGATACAAGCACCATCGTTGATGATGCATGAACTATCAATGTTGATACAAAAAACTATCATGGTTGCTAAAAGTACCACCATCTATGATGCCAATTTCGATTTGTTTGCAGAAGAAGCGTGCGAACAAATGTATCGTTCCGACTTAAGAGAGCAAGCAATCCGCGTGCTGTATTTCGGCCTGGTGTTCGCATGAATGGGCGAGATACTGGCGGAATAATCGGGCCTCCAGGAATCTGGGAGCAAGTAGTCGAGGGTGCAGTTCGCGTGAGTGGGTATATGTGTACTAGTAACCACTTTGATTGCATTCGTGTGAACACTTCGATAGAAGGAATTCTTGTGCGAGTGTGCGAATAAAGTTAGAGACATCCGATCCAATTTTTCTTGTGTTGAAAAAACTCAGAACAACATACAAGTGTGTTCGGTGTTATACATGAAACAACAACAATAAAATGTAAGGAACATATTTTGTTGTTTGTTTTTTAACGGAATATACATACACATATTGTACAAACGCAGATCATTCAGGGCGAGTTGTTTGACATGGGCCTACTCCCTCACGCTTCTAGCCGCGAAAGTTAACTAAACTCTTTTTAAAAACTAAGCAAGTTTCGTGAATAAAATTGCGGAGCGATTTTAGATAGTTATTATTTACGAAAGAATAAAAAAACAACAAAAAACAGCCAGGGTTTGATGATAGTGTGTTCTTATACAAGATTCACTTTGTATACTTTGACCTGAGCATATTGTGCCACAGATGAAGAAAGACGAAGCGTCTTACTAAAAAACATACTTTTTTTTTCTTGCTCGCTTAGTTATCTCATTGCCCTTAGCGCCCAGGGCGGTGGTCCTGGCGCTGTATCCTGAGGCCGACTCTGCGTACAGGAATCTTTAGAGTAAAAGAAGAACATTAGTACTTTCTAAAAGCAGGGGACAGAAAACATCGCTTTTAGAACTTTAAGATCTTCTATAGTTTGTTGAAATGTGTTTATCGGGGAATGAAAGATGAAAGTATTACGATTCTTTTAAGTGTTCTTCAGAATGAGCATCATTGCACTCCAGGCAAACCCTTAGGTGTTCAGTCTCCTTCAGCAAACATGGAAGGGTATGAACGCTGACCGTTTATGTAGTAACGCGCTGGTTGTACGTATTATGATATATTAACTCTTCAAAAACGGAGTGATTTTCCTACGTTTAAGGCAAGGAATTTTCTATAACTTTGAGTTTTGATACAGTATTTAAGTTTAAAGGGATGAGCTACAGCGTATTTTAAGTCAAACCAGCACCAAAAAAAATGAAAATTGGGACTAGTCTACATTTGGGTAATTTATATTTCCCGGAATCTAAATCTGTGACACACATTTGTAAGAACGCGTCCTACGTAAGTATGTATCTTTTTATAAATAGTATTTTCTTCAGAAATTGGGCTTTTCTTATGAGGAAGATCGAGAATTTCTCAGAAACTGGTTTTATGTTACTAATGTTCTCATAACTTGCACATTTTTTTAGTCAGTCATTATGAGATTTGGCACAAATACGTTCCATAGGATAATAAAACATTTATTAGATCCGATTTTTGATAGCTAATCAAAATTTTGATTAATAATTGCAAAAAATGTTAAATTTTTTTACTTTTTTTTACTTTATTTAAGATACAAAATGTAAAGTTCTGTATGTCAGGATCCACTTAAGTTATCAAAAATCCACTTAAGTTATCAAAAATGCAATCTGCCAAAAGTTTTAAAATATAATGATAAACAGTCTGTTTAAATTTTGTACTGATAGCTTAATAAATAATTAAAAAGCGTTACCAAATTGAAACACAGCAATAGAACCCAATATGGCCGCCATATCCATGGTAACCAATGATGCAATACCTTCAAACTCTTCATTATGCGTACCTATGATTGATGTAGGTTACGTCTGTCAATTTTCATTGAAATCCTCTGATTAATAAGAACAACAGCATTTCAATGTAGCTCCTCCACTTAATGAGTCGGTACTTTTCAAAGCTCTTTTTTTTAAGGATGGCAACGTAATGCGTAACATGGAGAACAACATAAACAACATACACAACATAAACAACATACACAACATAAACGACATAAACAACATACACAACAACCAAAAAGCTACAGACTCTCATAAATTGGGGCTTACGTAAACTAGAAGGATCGAAGTTGTCTCAACGTATCAGTAATGTAAAACTGATAACACGAACCAGACAAGCGCCAGTGGAACAAGAGATGAGAAGGAGACGCTGGAGATGGATAGGACACACCGTGAGGAAAGCTGTCGATATCATCACTAGTCAGTCCTTGTTCTGTAATGCCCAGGATAGATAGAGAGATAGTGGGAGACCAAAAATAAAAAAATACATGGAGAAGAAAACTGGAGACAGATATGAAGGAAATGAAGAATACAAGAAAAGACCTTGAGTTGATGGCACGGAATCAGAAGACTTGACATAAGTTTGTTGAAGGACTATGCTCCTTCGGGAGCTGAAGGGTGTTGATGAACGTTATGCGTAGTTGTTAAGGAAATTGAATACGAAAAAGGTAGGGTAAAGGATCCCGTTACACGCCCATTGCGGCACATTGGGAATATGGTGTTAGACCCATATGTTCTTGACCATCGGCACACTATGTGTGATGTGGTCAGCATCATGTCGGCCGCCTTAACCTTCCCAGAGTTGCTCTGGTACCCAATTTTTTAGGATGGATAGTCCCCGGAGCCGTTTGCGGTCTGAAAAATCCCACCTCAACTGGGGATCGAACCATGGACCACTTAGCTAAGAAGCCAGTGCACTAACCATTGCGCTACCGCGGCTCCAAAAATGAATAATCGTTAGTAAAATTTAACCCTCCGACAACAAAAACTTTCTCCAAATATGCCAGCCCTGTAAATTGACCTCCCGTCACAAACCAATACTTAACTCTGGTTCCTTAAGAGTTAAGTCTAAATTGTGTGGAAGCACATTCACAAATAGAATGCAGTGAACACCGCTGGTTCTACGGACGGTGCCTGGTTTTTTTTTTTTTAATTGTTTCATGTTGCACTTCTATTATAAATAAGACTAAGAATAAGACTTTTGTTAATTCAGGCATGTCGTACAAGACAACTAATATGAGGTTATGCATGGGTCTGGCAACATCATCATGTGAAAAAAATTGCCATAGAAACCTCAGCTACAAAAGCGTGTGAATGCTTCTTGCTGGCATCCTGCTAGGAGACCAGCTGCGTTGGTGGCTCCGTGCTCCGTAGGGGATTTACAGGAAAATGAATTACGTTGATGAATTTTATAAAGAAATGCAACATAAAAGATGAATGTACCAGTCTTACCAAACCAGATGTACCCAGACAATGCTGTACTTTTCAGAAACGTTGATAGATTGGCATGGTAAACTATAATGAGCTCTAATCAATCTCTAATTCTACCAGAGAATTTTCTTACCACAAGAAGACATTTGTCATTGCTACCGTTTGAAAGAGTCTCGTAAAAAGCACCTATATAAAATGTCAACTTAGAAAGATAAAGATAAATATACACAACGAAATAGGTGGTCAGGCAAACAGCTTATAGGAGGCTGATATAGAAATTGATAGACGTTCATACACCTAGACAGACGCGGGACGGCGTGTGGACATAGATAGATAGATAGATAGATAGATAGACAAACAGACAGACAGACCGACCGACCGACCGACCGACCGACCGACCGACCGACCGACCGACCGACCGACCGACCGACCGACCGACCGACCGACCGACCGACCGACCGACCGACCGACCGACCGACCGACCGACCGACCGACCGACAGACCGACCGACCGACCGACCGACCGACCGACCGACCGACCGACCGACCGACCGACCGACCGACCGACCGACCGACCGACCGACCGACCGACCGACCGACCGACCGACCGACCGACCGACCGACCGACTACCAGAGAAATTTTTCCGACCCGACCGACCGACCGACCGACCGACCGACCGACCGACCGACCGACCGACCGACCGACCGACCGACCGACCGACCGACCGACCGACCGACCGACCGACCGACCGACCGACCGGCCGACCGACCGACCGACCGACCGACCGACCGACCGACCGACCGACCGACCGACCGACCGACCGACCGACCGACCGACCGACCGACCGACCGACCGACCGACCGACCGACCGACCGACCGACCGACAGACAGACAGACAGATAGATAGATAGATAGGCACGCAAGTAGTTAAGTAGGTATCTGGATAGGTAGGTAAGTAGGTAGGTAGATAGTCAGGTAGGTGGGTGGATGGATGGATGGATGAACGGACGGACGGGCAAACAGGCAGGCAGACAGTTAGACAGACAGGCAGCAGATAGATAGGTACGTAGGTAGGTAGGTAAGTAGATGGGTGGGTATGAAGGTAGGTAAGTTGGTATTAGGTAGGTAGGTAGGCAGGCAGGTAGGTAGGTTGTATTTTAAAAAAAAAAAATAAAGTTTTGCCTCGTTTTGGCGAAGCGCGTCATATAAAACACATTTTACATGTAGTGACATGTTATGATAAATACAATACACCATACAGAAGAACTATTATAGCACGTTTCACTAGCTTTGCCCAACTTCAAATGTAATTATCTGATTAACCGTCGAACGTATTAATGCCATTTTTTGCATACGATGTTATATTGGGTTAGACCCAACAAATATATACTTTATATCTGTGCATCTTGTCCAGTTCCCCTAAACGGATGAAATCCTTTGATCTTTGTCGGCATACTAATTATTGTGTATCGAAGAAAGAAATTTTACCACTTCAGTCACAGATTCTGTGAATTGAATAGGCATAGGCGTGTCTACTATTACAATAATGTGGCCATCACGTTTACATATGAATATCTGTTGAAGATGATTTCTTAAATGATCTGCATGGGAGATACTCGTGACATTGTTTGTCATTGACATTTAATGCACTACCAAACTGGACCGTCATTGATCTAATTATTTCAATAGGTATCACCTCTTTGCGGTTCATAAATATCATAATGGAACGTTGCTCCTCTAATCTGCTTGTAAATAACGGTAAGGTCATCTTTAAAGAAATTAAACTTCATCCGAATCATAATCAGATGTCTCTGAGAAATTGATAATCAATCTCGGCTGAATGAAGGACAAACCATCATTCTTCCAATATTCCCCTTCCTCTTGTAACACATGGTTCTCACATTTCTTCCAATAATCCCTGGCTATATTGGAGTTGGCGGCTTTTGTAAGTATTTCAACATCTTTTAATTTGAACGTTCTATTTTCTGTTGCTACCTGTTCCTTAATTTTAGCCCAGACTAATTCTATTGGGTTTAAGTGCGAATGGTAAGGAGGCAATCTTAAACATCTGTGACCATGTTCATGGATTGCCTTGTCTATGTGAAATATCTTTGTATGCTGTGTCTTTTTTACAATTCCAAGTAATTCAGGCTTCAGGGACATGTCGTTTTTGGTCAGCCAAATCTTTATTACATCTTTAGTACTTGATGAATTAGGAACTTTATCTTCTGGTGCCACAACGTTGTGATATGAAGCATTGTCCATTGTCAAACACGACGGTCTATCCAAGGAAGGAAGTACATGATTCACAATCCAATCTTGAAATATCTTGCCATTCATCTCTGTATGATAATCCCTATTATCTGTGGATTTTGAAACAAATGTGAGTTCAGTATTATTTAGAAGCCCATGATGGCTGCTTCCTGCATGTGCAATTATTAGGCGCTGTCCTTTGCTGCTTGATACTAGTCTCTTAGTTGTCCCATCAGATGATTGCCATTCTCGTTCATTACTGTGGTGCGCATTGATCCAAGTTTCATCTAAATACACAAAATCATAACAATCTCTTCTCAATTCTCTGACCTCGCGTAAATATTTGCTTCTCATTGCAACTATATGAGGCTTCTCACAAATAAGGTTTCTACCACCAACATATTTTCTAAAATTGAATCCCAAACTCCTAATAGTCCCCCATAGCGTAGATTTGGAAATATCAATGTCATTATTCTCTCTTAACCAAATTTTCAATTTCCTTAAAGTCACTGCCTCATTATTGTGAAAAATATTGCACATTTCTCTGCAGATCAATTCTCTGTCAAAATTATCCACCACTCTTGGCCTATTTTTCGTGTGTAAAACACTGGAAATACAAATTTCAGATGTCGCTATCCAGCGGTGCAATGATCGTTTGCTTATCCCCAAGGCATGAATAGTCCTCTTTTGTGGGTTTGAAATGGAATGACATAGTTTTCCTCGAGTAGCTTCATTGCAGAAATACTAAAAAATCCTATTTGTGATTTGCTGTAATGTCATAAAATGTACTCGCAGGCTCATTTTTTCTACTTAACCAAACAATACTTTTTGTAGACACGCCACTGATTGACAATGTGTGCGTAACACCGGAAATAAACTGTTTTATGTTCAAGAAGTGCAATTTCACGCAATTTCACACTAAAATCATGCCAATTGCTTGATAAACCAAAAATGTGCAAATGAGGTCGTATAATTTACTGTAGACATTTCAATATGTGTGCGTGTGATGTGTGTTGGCAAGTAGGATTTTATATTATATCGCAAAGAAACGATAATTGAAACCAATGGCCGCATTTTAATGAAAAATTTAATTCATAGGGTCT
>JAMPIV010013188.1:447500-451052 GCA_024509875.1 Oreohelix idahoensis
AGACTGCAATGGCACTAATGGACGTGAGATATTTGCAATCTCCTGCTGCTATTATCATATTTACAAACACTTTTCTGCGTCGTATAATTACGACGTATTAAAAATGTCCCCAACTTTAAGCTGGACTACTACTGCATAACCACTGGAACAGACACTGATATGACAATGTAGAACCCCGAAGTGTGGTGTTTTTGTTAGCTTGGCTGCGGTAAATGTTTACAGTTGGCCCCAATAATGTTATACCCTGATTGAATTTGTGGGTGCAGTGCCTGGGACGCAAGTTGCGCACGATAATTGCAGGTTCATATGAGAATATTTCATACGCGTTAGCGGACTAATGTGATTGGTTTTTGATAGTGCCCGTGTGTAGCTCTCAGTTGCTATGGGAAAATTATAGAGAGAGAGATAGGTTGAGAGGAAAGGGTGAGCGAGTGGGTGTTGTGAAGTGAATGAGTGAGATAAAATGTGTCATTTCATATGTATATTAGGGCTGGGACTTTTAACGATTAATTAATCGATTAATCGGTTAAAATAGTTTGTATCGACTAGTTAATACAACAGATTTATAATCGATTATTTCATTTTTTTTAAATATTTATGTTTTTATTTGTTTAAATGCGAGAGCATTTGCTACGTTAGAGGTTTGTGATTTGTAATTTGGCAAGTATGGTCAAAAATAATAAATTGATTGGTTGTAACTTTTCAGAAATTTTATTATATTTTCATGACAATGGTGCCTTATAACAAGTAAAATAAATAAAGTTCTTAGGGATTTTTAAAAAAAAATGCTATTTATGATTTTTTTTATAATTCATCAAATTGTTCGAAATTGATCGATTCCATTAAAGAAATTCTATAAAGACCTGTTTAATCAATCCCAGCCTTATTTGTGTATGTATGTATGTGATATATATTTATATATAAAGTAAAGCGCATTTTTCTCCTTTGACTTCATACCAGTTGTGTCAATAAATACTGTCATTTTCTGTTCCATTGTTCGTACGTCTTGTACATTGTTACTGAATTGAATTACATCGTCCACAAAGCCTTCAAATGAATTTGGCACGTGATGTAACTGATAAGTTTGACAGCCATTTATCGATGCATTCGAATATTATTGCACTTTACGTACACTCTTAAAATTATGCCTTTCTTGCTTTCCAACGGATCTGTATAGCGCTAGCGTTTTTAACCTGAAAAGAAGATCCTTTATATATATATATATATATACGAGGGACGGTCAAAAAGTAATGCCTCGTAATTTTTAATTTCATTCAATAGGCAAGAAAACAGATAAAATTCACATTGAAATGTAGCCCCAAGTCTGAACTTCAAAAATGTATTTCTCAATGTAGTCTCCGTTATTTGTTACAGTTTTTGTCCATCTTCTCACAAGGGCATGTATCCCCGCACGGTAAAAATTTGTGTCCTTTTTCCTAAACCACTGGCGTACGGCGCGTTTAAAGGTCTCGGTGTCCTCAAAGTGATGTCCGCGAAGATCTTCTTTCAGTGGTCCAAACAGATGGAAGTCAGAAGGTGCAAGATCGGGACTGTAAGGGAGATGTGGTAATAATTTCCAGCCAAATTCTGCAATCGCATCAATGGTTCGTTTAGCGGTGTGTGGCGTGGCATTATCGTGCAACAGTAGTGCAGTTCTCTGATCTTTTAATCGGTAAAGTCGCCGAAGACGACCTCTAAGCTTCTTCAAAGTTTCAATGTAACGGTCTGCATTTACCATGTTTCCCTGTTCCAAGAAGTCGAGAAGAATCACACCCTTCTCATCCCAAAACACGGAGGCCATAACTTTCCCTGCAGATGGTGAACTTTTGAACTTCTTTCTTTTCGGCGATGTTGTGTGATGCCAACATTCTGGGTACCCACCGTGCACAAACTTTTGAATAACCCAGGTCTTTAATGATGTTCTGGACACTGCCTTTACTAATGGACAACATGGAAGAAAGTTCATCCAGTGCTACTCGATGAATGTTGCGTGGAGTCACTGCGGTAGACGGACGGCCAGTCCGTTTTGCGTCAGCCATTGAGGATTGACCTACTTCAGCTTCGTCACAACGATGTACCCAACGTCGGACAGTGCTAACATCCACTGTTGAATCTCCATAAACATTCTTCAAACGTTCGTGGATGCGAATTGGGGTCTTGCCTTCAGCATTGAGGAATTCTATGACATAACGTTGTTTTAACCGAACGTCTTTGGCAGCCATTTTTAAACTGTTACAGTGGTGTCACCTGTTACTGAAACAGGTTGGTAATGCTATACAGTGCAGAAGAGTGTTTGAGGAATCCTGCTAAATTTACAAATTGCACACCGATGCAGTATTTACATACTTAAAAAATAGGAGGCATTACTTTTTGACCTTCCCTCGTATATATATATATATATTACAACTACAGAGGCATCTCTCTTCTTAGTATTGTTGGTAAAGTTTTTGCCAAAGTCATCTTAATGCGACTACACAAGTTAGCTGAGCGCATATATCCAGAGTCCCAGTGCGGATTCCAAGCTGGTAGATCAACAACAGACATGATCTTCTCTGTCCGCCAGCTTCGGGAAAAATCAAGAGAGCAGAAAAGGCCTTTATATATCGCCTTTATAGACCTCACAAAAGCATTTGACCTGGTTAGTAGAGATGGACTCTTCAAAATCCTCCTGAAAATAGGCTGCCCTTCTAAAATGCTGGAAATGATAAAGTCATTCCATGACGACGTGAAGGGAACAGTCCAATATGCTGGAAGCACGTCACAGCCCTTTGACATACGAAGTGGCGTTAAACAAAGCTGTGTTCTGGCTCCGACCCTCTTCGGGATCTTCTTTGCCCTACTCTTGAAACATGCTTTCAGAGATGCAACTGAAGGAATATGCCTTCACACTAGGTCAGATGGCAGTCTGTTTAATCTTTCAAGGCTGAAGGCAAAAACAAAAATCAGAAGGGTCACTATAAGAGACTTGTTGTTCGCTGATGATGCTGCAGTCGTCACTCAAAGCCAACAGGAGCTTCAGAACTTGATGAATCGCTTCACTGAAGCATGCAAGGACTTTAGCCTCACAATAAGTCTAAAGAAAACGAATGTGCTGAGTCAGGATGTGGGTGCAGCACCAGTTATCACTATCGATAACTATGAATTGGTAGTGGTGCATCACTTCACATACCTAGGTTCTACCATCAATGACAAACTCTCACTGGATACAGAAATCGACAGCCGCATTGGCAAAGCTGCAGCTACCTTTGCCCGCCTCACATCGCGTGTTTGGGGAAACTCCAAACTCACAATAAAGACCAAAGCTGCGGTATATAATGCCTGCGTCACCAGCACACTTCTATATGGCAGCGAGACCTGGACGACCTATGCTAAGCAGGAAAGAAGGCTCAATACCTTCCATTTACGGTGTCTACGCCGCATCCTCGGCATCTCGTGGAAAGATAAAGGGACTAATGTCGAGGTGTTGTCATCATCATACCTCCACCCACCTAAAAACCCAACCCCCCCCAACCCCCCCCCCTAAAAACCCCCCCCCCCCCTCCCCCCCACACA